>CAJQZM010040761.1:11974-66329 GCA_907164665.1 Colias nastes | reverse complement strand
ACTTGTACTCTTTGACAGCTTGACAGAAATGAATTTTATTCGCGATTAATGTTCGCACTGATATGCAGAGCCTTAGAATTCCATTCGAATGAGATTTTGGTGTGTTCGATTAAGATAACGCCTGGTTATATCCCTTTATTACTAAATCGTGAATCATTGTAACGTCTATGGTATTACATTCATCGTACCTACCGCATAATAATGGGTATTTACAAATATCTGTAATCTATACTAATATTATAAAGCTGAAGAGTCTGTTTGTTTGTATATTTGTTTGTTTGTTTGAACGCGCTAATCTCAAGAATGGTCCGATTTGAAAAATTATTTCGGTGTATGATAGCCCATTTATCAAGGAAAGCTATAGGCTATATCATCACGCTAAGACCAACAGAAGCGGAGCCACGCGGGTGAAACCGCGGAGCGCAGCTAGTAAAGTATACAACTACTGGCACGAGTTAATTAATAGTCATGTTAACGCAAGCAGTCATTAATAGTAAAAATAAAATTCCATTCCTTAACCATACCATACCATAACCTTCAAAAAAAGTGTGAGTTTATATTCATAATTCATGTTATCATCAGGGAAACTGTTGCATATCTAAATTGTTACTTTTATCTCAAGACTAGCTGCTCCGCGCGGTTTCATCCCCGTAGCTCCACTCCTGTTGGCCGTAGCGTGATGTTATACCTATAGCCTATAACCTTCCTTGATAAATGGGCTATCTAACACCGAAAGAATTATTCAAATCGGACAAGTAGTTCCCGAGATTAGCGCGTTCAAACAAACAAACAAACAAACTCTTCAGCTTTATAATATTAGTATAGATATTGCGCAAATTAACGCGGAGTTTAATTAATAAAAACGTCATTGCAACAGCTAATGTCAGTCTTCGGAACTATTTATTTTAGCAGATAGGTGAGAATGTCGTTAATCCACATACAGCAAGACATCCATTGTCTTATGATCATTAACTGAATGCGTTTATGAGTGTGATGAAACGCTGTGACCTCGTCAGCCTCATTTTATACAATCAAATGCAAGAACAGCTCACCACAGTTTATCACATTTCGTATTCAACAAAAACGCAACGATTCTCTAAATTCTGTTGAACTTGTAGGTACCTACCTAGCATACTTTTATTATTTACGTCTTACGTTATTAAATTGACATAGGTACTAGGACAATTATAGGTACCTACTTATAGATATTTTATCTAATTATAGGTACGAGCACAATAATTAAATGAAGTGTATGCGGACAGTTTTTGCAATTATTTTAAAATGCAGTATTTTTAGTGATTCAAGTGAATCACTAAAAATACTGCATTTTTTACCGGTATAGATACCTAATAAGTTTTAATGGCCATATATGCTTTAATGAGCATATAATAAATATAATATAATACCACAGACTAATAATAATACCTATGTACCTATATATTATAAAACATAGGTTTCCGTACGTGGGTACGTCATAGTTTTACTTGTACGTCGCGTTGGAGTATATAGGTACTATATACCTACCTACTAAATGCTTGTACTGTGAACACAAGTGCAATAATTAGATCAATAATGTATTGCAGTCATGTTTTCGTTATCTCTATAATTATTGTTTAACGAAGGTGATGTATAATTCCGATAAGAGATAATGAATAATGAACACAGCTTTAAAAAACGCCCATTTATTGTGTTAAATTTTTTTAGTTTTTGTTTTAAATCATACAATCTAAGATAATTATAGTGTTTTATGGCCAATTTTGCTTTGTGTACCTTGCTTAAAGTTGGCTGGACTACCACACTTTTTCTATTTTATAGGTACCTATAACATGTTATTAACATTGTTATTTAATATGTTCTATAATTTTATCTACCTACACACAAATTAAATCATTTAATTACACTCATGTTGAATACCAATTGTATACTTATGAAATAAATTAATCGTCGTTGCCGTGTTTTAATACACCTAAAAATAATTAAAATTAACTATTATTTGGAAGGTCAAAATAAAAACAATTATAATATTTACCATTCGGGCGAAAATCTGTATGTGCTTTGATCCGCATTTTCTTTTCTCAATGTATCCTTTATGATTGTTCGAATAAAGACGCACTACACTTCATCACAAAACACTTCCACTAATTGAGATAAAAACTTCAGACATTTTGCATCTTTCCTTAATTTAATGGGTCAAAAGGATACACGTTACTAAGAAAATTAATTTAACAACCACTTATCACATTGTTTTTGCACTCAACAAACACAAGTAAAGAAACTGAAACGAGAAAATTATAAAAATATTAAGTTTTAATAACAACAAAACGTCTCAGTGCTCGCTCATTGTATCGCTTGAGTTTTGACAGCTGCTGCGCCGTGCGCGCTATCCCTAAATTCCCTATTCAAACAAATGCTAGCAGTTGGCACGCTTGAATGGGCGCGATATGAGTGGCCGCGAGCGGGATGGGATATGTACACTAAAGTGAAGTTAATCGCAGTACACACTATTGGGGAATGACGGGAATGGACGTAAATAGATCAGGATTAATGAACGTATAGCGCGACTGACAATTCCCGAAACTTGAATTAGCCATTACACTAACGATAAAAAATTACAAGGCATAAACCATATTTTAAAAATTATAAACAAATGTTGAATAAACATGCACTTTCTACAAATTGAACGATTACGTGAAACATCTTTTTGCTTTATATATAAATAACACACGCCTATCAGATGCAAAAAATATATTCACTCAAGCGATGCAATGCACTATTTATGAAAAAAAAAAGAATTTGTTTTTAAAATGAGAAAAATAGTGAAACTGACGTTGTTAATCGGATCTTGACTTCACCACCGCCGTGTAAACGTCAAACGCGCAGGCGCAGTGCGCGTAACTGACGTACGCATGCGTACTAACTTCACTCCAGTGGTATTGTAATATTTCGTGTTCCTTTCGGCGAACTTAATTTTGTGGGGTTTCAAGAAAGACACCTAATTAAGCAAAGCGCTTGAATTGCAAAAATGAACCTTATTACACTCGATGGAAAACTCGCATTATAATAAATATTATGATAGCAATGGGTAAGTTTATAACGAAAATATAATATTGGTAGTATTAAAAATTTTCTTTCCTTCTTTAACTAAAAAATATCTTATGAAACATAAATGTAAGATATATATTTATTCCATACTATAAATTATAATATAGTTTACACAGCATTTTGTAAATACTGCACTCAGGTAATTTTTGCACTTCACTTGGGTAACGGTAAAATTTAGCAAGTCGGACATACGCGGTGAAGTGAACGACCTCGCAAATCAAGATACAATTATTTTCTTGTGTAATATAATACATAATATTACAGTTTCTATATTATAGGAATAAAAAAAAGCAAAAATATATTTTTGATTGTTGATTGTCTGTTATGGGTTTCTACTTTCTTTGCCTACTTCGTGGTTATAGGTACCTAATTTCATTTTATACACCTACCTATCATTTTATTAAAATTATTATTAAATATATGGGTACTTAAACCAATAATAATTTATACATATTATATTATTTTATCATTTTATTAAAGTATTCTCGTTAGTCAGAAACCATCCAATCCTAAGCATCCAATCATTATAAATCTCCTAAAGACGCATTTGAATAGTCATTCGTTTTTTGAATATTTTTTTTTATTGCAAGGTATTCCAGGCCTACAAGGTATTCCAGGACTATAAAAAAATTCTCTATCAAAATTCAACACGCTCAAGTACCTACCCAGGCAATTTGGTAAGACGAATTGTTATTGTTTTTTTATTAATATGTTTGAAAAAAAATGTGTATATATACGAGTGTATTATAAAATAAAATATGAAAAGCCTTCTTTGAAGGACAGAAATAAAATCTTTTTAATTGTGTAGCATAGGACTTATTCAGCTTTATTTTAACGCCATCTATTGGTAGTATGTACCTATATGACAAAAATTATAACAATCACGATCCATTCGATTGTGTGCCGTGTAGGCACTTGACATTGTAAAATAATACAACGATAATTTTACTAGATGTCGTTGCTTTAGAAATGTGTTTATCATTAAAATAAAAGACATTGATAAAGAAAGTTGTGTTTCGATTACGATTATTGTCAGGATCTAGCAAAACATAATAGGTATAATATATTGTACATAGTTGTTTTGTTCAATGTGATAATGTAAAAAAACTGCTAAAAATGTAATCCACAACAAAATAATTATTATCAACGCTAGGTACCTAACTATCTACTTAGTACCTGAAAATATTACATTATGCCCTAAGTAGAGAAAGTAAGTAGAATTGCTATCGAGGTTTTTGCATGTATAAACCTATTGTTTTTAAAAATTTAGATTTCCATTGTGTACAAAATATTCGAATACGTACTTTTCTGTTCTCGTTTCCTTTCCTGAATGGTTGCATATTCAGTGAGTTGCACACATCTTTCACTATTATCGTTTATCACGAAACCAACAATTTTTGCAAACACGCACAACACCAAGGCAATCATCTCCGGTTTGTTCTAGATCTACGTAATCCTTATCTAACACCAGTTATCTTACGCACTTGAGGTTTTTTCCTTCTCTTTTTAATATTTGTATTAGTCACTTGCTTTATGTTTTGTTTATTAAAACACACTACCGGTATACAAACTCTCCTTGTACAAAAAACAAGATGCCACATAGGCGTTCCTTTAAAAATATCGTTCATAAGTTTTTATAACAAAGAGTTTATCAATGGGTTATCACTGAGAGTTGTATACAAGTCGATGTCATTTTACATTATGGTAAAATAGATGCATCTTTTATTGTCACACAACGCTCCGGGAGCCTTGACGTGATTTCTTAATAAGGCTAAAAATATACACGCGCCAATACTAAGTGCAACGAGTTATCTAACATTCGCAGTTATGCGATCAATACAGTTGGAAGGATTAATTTTAATTAACCGCTGTATTATATGGGCCCTTTTAATATACGTGCAACGGTACCAGGATTAGAACACTCCAATTGTAATCAAAGGAAAGTACTTAGGTATACGTCCTACACCTCGTGACTATAACATTAGAGTCTATAAGGGCATCGTCCGTGATAGACCGTCTAAAATGGAGAGTTATCAATAAGTAGTGGATATAGGTATAGACTTTTAAATTTTTTAAATTTTGTTTATTATACATTTTCAAAGTAAGAAGCAAATAAATTCTTTAAGTTAAGAGTTAATAAAGACTTAAATTAATATTTGCAATACGATGATAAATTAAAATTATGTGCTAATAAAATATATCTGTTCGCATGCAAATAAAACTTGTTATAGGTATTATTTGCTTGCATTTATGTAACGTAAAATAAATGTCATAAACAGCTTGATAGTTAAACACTCGGTTGGTTGTTAAATTGTCTGGTTAGCCGGCTAGATGATAATATTATTTTGCAGGCAAAACCAGCAACCGTGACATTGTTTGCATCACTCATTACAAATTTAAATGACTACCGAAAAGTTTGGTTCTTATTTACATACTAGGTACGATGCATACATAATATGATGGTTTTTTCTTATAAAACTAATGTGCAGTTCATGAAAAAAATACAATAATAATATAATTAGGTATTGGGATTTAGGTACTAGCAGATTATTATTAACCGCTAGCGGTCCGCCCCAGTCTCCACCGTGGTACATGTTTAAGTTTTCTCTCCATTAGAACCATCCTCGTACTTCAAGGAATTTTATAAAATCAACAGGATTTTGATTGAGTGACAATTTATATAAATATACCTAAATTTAATCGCTAGGTATTCGTTAGTAGACTTTTAGATAGAGAAAAGTAGTAGGTACTAAATGTTAGTACAAAAGTAGTAGGTGTTAAATATTTTTGCATATTGGCTGCTCAGCTAGTTTCGGGACGGATAGTTTTAGTATAACAAGCCAGTTCAAGATTAATTTCATAAAAAATACATCTAAGACATAAAAACAGTGAAATTAACACTTAAATAATTTCATTCACGGATCGCATTTGGTCTCGGAAAGAGAAAACGTTCGTGACATCCGCAGTTGCGGCGCTCCTGACATTCTAATTAAATGCTTCATTACTTAACTATGTAGATATATCTTTTATATGGAACTAATTCTAAAGAAGTTTCAGCTGAAATTATTTAAACGAGTTTATTGGAGTAGCTATGTGGATTAGAAACTCACATACCTACCAGTGTATTGCATTTACGCATTCCGTTTGAATCTATTTTTATTCAAATGATTCGAAGTGTATGTCGTCTGTTTTAGAATTTTAATAAATTTTTCACGTTGGGTGTAATGTTTAAAATAAAATTAATTATTATTATTAAGTGGGTAAGTAATATTCTCAAATAATTTCATGTTATTACCTACTAGTTTTTAAAGATTATTTATTTGATAAATATCTAACTGCGATTCCAACAATTTGATTTTTATAATCACTCGTTTTCAGTTGATTGTAATTTGTAATTTTAAATAATTTATCTTAGACCGAAAATATTGTATACTGAAATTACTTGAATTTAAATATTATTCGCATATATGGTAGCAAATAGAGCCTACAATGTAAGCAGATATGACTAACAGTATCATATAAATCTACACTGCCCACATTTTTAGAAATCAGGTCATGAACACAAAACAAAAGGCCTTTAATACTTACCCAGCATCCTATTTACTTCTTTTTCAGTCATCGTCGTCATCCACGGCTTTCATGGCGTTTAATCTGAAACCAAATAAACGTTTCATAATTTTTAATCACGTTCACATCATGAGGTTCTATATTATAAAGTTTTATAGTACGATCGAACTTTATGTGCCAAGCGAAGCCGTAACATCCCTTACCTTATAATCGCTCTACGCCAATGTACTATGCGAGCACAACAGTTAACTATCACAGACACTGAATAGAATTTCATATAACCGTTTATCGATACACTTATCTTACCGAACTATATAAACATATTTTCACTTAAAAATAGTTAATAGTATTGTATAAATGGAATCATGATCAAAAGGTTTTCCGTAACTTTGTAGAGCCATCTCTACAAGGGATGGAAGGCGAGCTACGGAAATGCGCGAGAACCTCCGAACACTGGCGAATGCAAATAACGCACAGGGCCGTATTTAGCGCTGTTTTGACCTCTTTAGAGATATTTCGACGAGAATAGCTATAACCCTAATCAGGGATTATTTAAAAACATTGTGATTGTTTTATTACCAGTTACGCGTTTTTGAACTATGAGTCATTTTATTATTTATTTATTTTTCAGTTAATGACATTTACTTATTTCTGAAATTATCATTTGAATAACTTACAGAATTTTTTTTTAATAGATAAAAATAGCCTCAGTACATAGTTTTTATACCTAAATGATTGAAGCACTAGATCGAATCTTTGATATCAGCTTTCAATTTAATTATTTTGTAAATAATTCATATTCGTGTTGAACTTAATTTTAACTATGTACGTAAAAACGACGTAGGCATCTCTATATTTAGGTTTTGTGCACTCACATAATATTTGATAACTATCATTTTTATTTTATTATTTTCTATGTCCCTACAGCTCTAGTACGCCCCTGCTCTACCCTGCAGTGAGGTCGACGGCGCCATGTTTTTCACGCATGCGCCTTAATTTTATTTCATGGGGCAATCACTAAATACGAAACCTATACGAGTAGTGTTAGTATAGCTATAATTCTTTAATGTTGCCATGTATTATAATCCTACCTTTCATTGATTCTTTAAATTTTGTATTTTTATTCTCGAGTATATTTTTTAGATGGAAAAAGAAATAGAAAGTATTTTTTTTTATTTTGTGGTGTGTGCACACTAGAGAGTTTCTATATGTCCTAGTCTGAGCACATTGACAGTAGGGCGCGGGATCGATGCGATGACGTCACGCCATTGACTACAGAACGGAAGAGTCTACTTCCTCTCTCGATGCGGAAACGTAGCAAAACGTCTAAATATAGATAAGCGTTTTCATTTTCTTTCATGGTTATTGTAAATTGTACTGAGACTAAGCCTTGATAAACCATGACCATATTTATCACTAGGTTTCCGCCCGCGGCTTCGCCCGCGCAGTCAAAGAAAAACCCACATAGTTCCCGTTCCCGTGGGATTTCCGGGATTGCGTCATTTTCCCGGGATAAAAAGTAGCCTATGTCCTTTCTCGGGTATCAAAATATCTCCATACCAAATTTCATGAAAATTGGTTCAGTAGTTTAGGCGTGATTAAGTAACAGACAGACAGACAGAGTTACTTTCGCATTTATAATATTAGTATGGATGATGCTGTTTGTAACTTTGTAAGATGGATATTTTACCAGGTTCGAAGCTATAATTTTTTGAAATTGGAATACTCTTTGAAAAAAATAATTTTGTTCTAATTGTATTATCAGTATAATTTATTAATATGTGTTAATATTTAACCGATATATTTTGATATTTTTTACACACTTGCTTTTATGACGCGGTTTCGCCTGCAGTCAAATAAGAATTTCTCAGGGGAATGGTTTGTTTCACTGCAGATAAGTCACTCTCTAGCTTCCAACCTATAGGCACAGAGTATCTACTTAACAGTAGCCAACGCATCTATAGATACAAAAATTGTATCATAAAATCGTTATCTACTTTGACCATATAAACAAATAAAAAATGAACAAAATTCACTTTCGCATTTAAAGTAGGTATCTATCTAGGAAATTGGAATTAGGATAAAAATCATAAAAATGTTACATATATTTTATTATTCGAAATATATTTTTATAAGAGCTCAACAAAGAGTAAGAAAATTTAATATTTTCATCATTATAATAAAAATGAAGTAACTATATCCCTCAATCGTACCGTAGAATTTTCCAAATCGGTATAATTATGTCTAACTACTTACATATTAGACATCGTCAAGGCCAGCTAGTACCCTCATAAGGAGACTAATTACAATGTTTATTATTCTATGTAAATGCTACCCCACGTCATGTACCGAGACTTAATTGTAGCGAGACAATTGCGATGAAAAATATTGGCAATACATTATGATTATTGTTTCAAAACAATACAATGCAAATATGTTAATATTTCACCGCTTTGTTAGCTCAGTGGTGTCATAATTTTAATTTAAACTTGCAATTATGGTTTTATAATGTTTGAATTGTTTTCAGTCGAGTTTATAAATATAGTTTTTGTTTATTTAATAAACATGCCAAGATGTGCATTAAAATTAAATAGAAGCGCAATGTGAAACCTTTACTTAATGAATAATTAATATTTAATATGAATGATTAATTCCAGGTTTCAATAAAATGTGGTGTTGAAATGTTAAAATTATAATAATAATAACGCTTAAACAAAAATCGTATAATACCCATGTGTTAAATTAATTTATATTATTTTTCGATACCTACTAATATGCTTGTGATTTGTAATGAATGAAATGACTAATGAACGTATACGAAAGTGTATAAAAATATTAACGCCTGACCTGTATTTTTGAATAGTGTTATAGAAAACCCCGCCAAATCCGTTACAATCCAGTTCACAAATACACACACAAAAAATTGATTCAAAATCGTCTATTACAACGAATATTTCAGCTCGACTGAACTAAGAACTCACTGCAAGAAACACTAACTTTTTCAACTAAAAACTAGGAATTTACGTTACAATTGCCTTCTAAATGAAAGAACTGTAGCGCCGGTTGCTAAAATACATTAATTAAAACCCGGTTTTTAGATATCAGTAATTATAAAGAGTAATTCGTGCGCTAACGTATCAAGGCCTGAGTTAAATTCAATTTAATTTTATAGCAAACGTCGTTTGATCTTTTCATTTGGCACTGAATTTTTCTCGGTACACTAATGCTTATCAGCATAAGCCGGTGTGGAGATTTATTACAAAATCGCGTAACAACTTAAGATCAAAGATGAGATAATTACACACGTAATAGACGCGTAATAGTATACTGACGCGTGCGGGCCACCGAACAAGATTCTCAACTGTTTTATTTTAGACCTGGCACGGAGCGGCCGTGAAAATACTGCAAAGGTGTAGTATGTAGGCTGCTATTCAAACCCGATGAGCAATTTACAATGTCGTTCGTTGACTGTATGACTTGTTATTAATTACCACGACTTGCAAGTAATTGGTTTTCATGGTATATTATTCTAGTTGTCAAAGAGAGAGTGGGCTTGCGACAGAGAATTTTACAATTCACAGCACGTCTGTCGTTAATAAGTGGAATTCAAGTGCGTATAGAAATGTGGAGCACGAACGTTGCAGTGTCTCTAGGGCGTTTGCATCGAAACCAATTTTCTACCTCTTGCTTCACGATTCAAGATTCAAAATTAATAAATAATTGATTTTGATCCCACGTGAATTAATTATCCATAAGTATTCTTTCTTACTTACTATTTAGATATTTGATTTCAGATACAAAAATACATAAAAATCTTATCATTAGTCGCAATCATAATACGATTACAAGATTATTATAATAGACCATGAAACATGGGAGCATGTTCAATGTTTATCACGATGTTTTATATAACACCTTTTTGTTTTAAAGTAGAATGTACTCCGGTAAGAATTAGGTCATGATAGCATCGACACAGTTATTACACCTACACAGATTGGTTAATGGTTGCATATCCTTTTAATGTTATAAATCTAAAACTTTGTTTGTTTGTAATAGAGGAGATGCGTTGTTAAGTAACCTTTACCTTTCCTCATTAAATGGATCTTGTCTAGAATAAAAATATTAGTTCAATCCGAACCAGGCGCCCATAAATTCCTGAGATTAACGCATTTAAATAAACAATTTTTTTTTTCAATTCCTTCGCAACTACGAGCATATAGAGCTGCATCATTCCTGACCTTCTTACTTTGCTGTATCTCGGTTCAATCTGGAAAGAAATAATGCGTGTGGCTTAGTATATCTGCTGTATATTTTTAACTAAGAAACTGTTTGTTTATTATGTAAGAGTTATGGATGACTTGCAAAGAAATTGATACCAATAAGCGTTAACTCCCTTGAAATTGATAACATGTAAAGTGTTAACTCATCTCGTTCTAGAGCCTATTTTTTCATACCCACACTATACTGTAACGTTACGGATATATTCTAGCTGACCTGACATACGTTTTTCAGTCAAGACACCCTTTTTATTTAGGGGTACAAAAATCCAAAATCCAGAAGTAGTTAAACATTATGAGTAAAGTTCTGATAAGGCGTTATAAACAATTATATTTTCGGAAAGTAATAATAATTATCTGTAACTGATAAAAAAATTATAGCGAGGAAAATTAAAAATAATATAAAAATGTATTATTTTAATTAATAAAACAAGTGACGTAAGTAACAAGTGAACTCTACCGATGCATTGCTACTATGTGATATCACTCACGTAGAATCGCCTGAAGCATTGTGACGACTTCACAAATGAAAGATAATAATGATTGTAATCATTTACAGGTGATTACGTTAAAACTTGCTGACCGACTTTCTTATCGCATTAAACTATATACGCTACCGCGAAACTAATTCTTATAGGTATTATTATCTATACTTAGAGAAATATAATGCTATAACATGTCTCCAATGAAATCAGAAAATAAATCCTATGTTTATTAGACATTGTTAGTCAATAATGTGAATTTAGTTTGCAAATAATGACACTTATTAGCAATAACTGCTGCCCACACAAGCCACCATTCATTGCTTATTCGACCGTCAATTGGCGCGAACCGCTAAATTGGCTCAAATAACCTTTAACCGAGCGATACCCTTAGCGTTATCCATTGAATCTAATGTTGCATTTCTACATCCAAGTTCACATATCTCTATTTAGTTAGTCTCATTGTTTCCGATATGCAAACACCAATATTATCTTATCGTTTTGACATTAGTGGAAATATCTCGTTACGGAACACACGCCTGGACTAACCTGATGTGATGTGAATCTTGCTTTATTTATGTGTACAAACATGCAGTTTAATTATCTGGTGTGAATTGGATTGCAATTTATATATTTTAAGTTCGTGTAAGGTATCGTTATAATGGGGGACAGCACGGATATACATGAATTAGATAAATTAAGGTGTGTGAAGCTATCATTTTTATAAATCATTATTTAACTAGACTATAAGCATTTAATTAATAAATTCCAAAATTAAATCTTATATTGCAAGTGTCATTGTTACTATATTGTTTACAACCTCTCAATATCTGTCTGCAGTAATCTTAACTAATATTATCTCAAGTTGTAACGATTCAAAAATTGGAGATTATCTATCGCTATTAGTGCTATAGAATATTAATTTGGTTTCGTTTATTCCAGCCCTTCTACTCGAAATATCAACAAAGAGAGCAGCAATGCACCTGCAGACAAATCTTCAGAGAAATGGAGGCCAATTCTCGAGCCAGCGTTGGTTGGTGCCATGATAGCAATCAACCTGGGCCAGACTTCTTTACAAAATTTCTACCTGCGAACTGCCTGTACTGTCGACTTACAAAAACCTGTGGATATTTGCAGTAAGGGCGTGGGTGACGAATTTAGAGCAGCCGAGGTAATTATCGTTCTAAATATAGCTATGGTTTTTGAAGACTTTATTTTTATCCTCAAATAAACTAAAATAGATACTAATACTACTTGCTAGAGAAATAGTCGTTGTTGCTGGATACATCATTAATATAAACATAGAAATTTACGGTTTTCGATTACTTACTACAAAAAATAACGTTTCCCGGTTTCAGGTGGCGAGCCAGGTGGTTGTATCAAGTGTAAATGTTAGTCGAAGTTTCATAGGATCTCTAATTTCAACGGTGGTGCTTCTTTTCGTTGGTCCATGGAGCGACTGCAGCGGTCGACGAAAACCTTTACTCATCATGCCATTAGTTGGGATGTCAATCATGTCGACCGCTGTCTTGCTAATGTTGACATTCCCTGGAGCTTCCACAGTACAAGTTCTGTACGCTGTTCAAATACCCATGTCACTTGGTGGAAATTTCGGACTCTTGTTAGCTGCGTCCTTCAGTCATATAGGTGATGTGAGTATTATGTATAGAGTTAAAAGTTAAAGACATTTCAATTTATTAAAATTCTCAAATATTATTTTATAGGCGTCTAATACATTTTTCTGTGTTTACTTGGGGTTCGTTTATATTGATGTTTGTGTAATCGGTGTTTAATCTATAATTAGGAACATAGTTAATTGCCAATTAGTGCGTAAGTAAATACGGAATATCATATGTATTCTGGTGGAGTATCTGGAGAGATCTTTAATTTTGAAAACAATTATTATTCGATACCTTATTGTCTTATTGAATTTTTGTAAATAGTATGTACCTACTAGCTGTGCTCCGCTATTCACCGTCTCACCCGCATTGCTCCGCTCCGAGCGTGATGATATAGTATAGCCTATAGCCTTCCTCGATACATGAGCTATCTAACACCGAAAGAATTTTTCAAATCGGACCAGTAGTTCCTGAGATTAGCGCGTTCAAACAAACAAACTCTTCAGCTTTATAATATTAGTATAGATTTATAAAAATAACTCATTATACAGTATTTAAATATTTTTAGTCTAAACTTTTCCCTTTACTGCAATCTGGAAAACGACACGGCTATCACGAACTCTCCCATCGTGATATCTGCTCATTTTCCTACTACTTTTCATTTTTACCCCAAATTATAAGGAAATTCGTCGAGGATTTGCTCGTTGTCGCGTAATACCGATAAGTACAAACCTTATTGGACAATAATTATTGGTAACAGACGTGTAGGTGGACAAAATTTCTTCCCATTTATTATCTTAATTTAACATTTAACCAAAATGTTTGTACATATTTCAGTTATGTCATGCAACGGGCCGTGACGTCACACGCACGATGGGCACCCACCGCGCTGCTATTCAAATAGCTCACGTACTTGGTTCAGTTAGCGGGCCCTTGCTGTATCGGCAATTGGGCTTCTATGGAGTCTTTCCTTTAGTACTGTTCTTACAGGTAATGTATTATCTGTATGGCTAAGATATTCATGCGGTAGATAAAATATAGTGTAACGGTGGTCGGTGAACTGCAATAAAAATAATATTACATGATACTTTTAACTACATAATATAATGAATAATGCTATTATACAGGGTGTAATCGTTAAGTGTGCACAAGCGATTATTCCGTAACTATTGCAAATATCAAAAAACTTTAAACTGATATCGAAAGTACTTAACCTAATGAGTAAAATGGCCGTTTTATTTTTAAAAATGTATTATGGCCATTTTACTCATTAGGTTAAGTACTTTCGATATCAGTTTAAAGTTTTTTGATATTTGCAATAATTACGGAATAATCGCCTGTGCACACTTAACGATTACACCCTGTATATTCGTCAGTCATTACAGTTTCCTCTTCACATAAACATAAAAAACAGCCTTGCACCATTTAAAATATTTATCAAATACTTGTCTAGGTCTTGTGTATAAAGTCCAGACTTTAGCGTCTACGAGTTCAGATCTTTTCCACTAGATGGCAATTTTTTAAAATCCAATGACAATATTGTTATTATTTTAAATTAATATTCTTTTAACGTTTATGAAATGCAATATCTATCACCATTTAAAAAAAGTTATTTTTATTTATTTCATTATTTTATATAATTTTTTTTTCTTTGAATAATCAAAGTATGAACATATCAATATTAATAATAACCTAACTCATTCCTGAAACGTGTTTGCCTCCGGGACGAGAACTCTCAACCTTGACCTTAATTTCTATATGTATTAAATACTAGTTGTGCTCCGCGGTTTTACCCGCAGTTCTCCGCTCCTGTTTGTCTTAGCGTGATGATATATAGCACATAGCCTTCCTCGATAAATGGGCTATCTAACACCGAAATAATTTTTTCAAATCGGACCAGTAGTTCCCGAGATAAGCGCGTTCAAACAAACAAACAAACTCTTCAGCTTTATAATATTAGTATAGATGATTAGTCTTAACTATATGCTACCCTCTTACAGGTATCTTCCCTAATCTACGTGATAGTAGCAGTTAAGGACGTTAATGTAAACGTTGACAACAAAGTATCGGTACTAAACTGGCGACTACCATTTAATGCCATCCACTGTTTAGTAAGGAAAAGGGATGGGCATAAGAGAATGATCATATTGTTGATGCTGGTTGTAACACTTGGAGATAGAATGATGTTGTCAGGTAAGATTACCTATTAATCCAAGTAATCATTCATTTTAATCCTATAACAACCACCTCCTTGGTGCTTTTCCTCCAATAATTCGCGAGGATGTGTTTGTAAATATCCAATCATATGGCTTCATTTAGTATGAAGTTTGAATCGTTTAGCGTTTGAAGGGATACTATTGGTTATTTACAAAAACTTTCCTCGCTACACATCCTCGCACATTATTGGTGGAAAAGCACCCTTACAAGTATGGGGCGAATTGATATTTTTTGGTTTTATGGCATTCAAATGCTTTATAAATATAAATTTATAAAGAATAGAAAAAATTCGATCACGAGGCGGGACTCGAACCCGCATCCTTTAACGCCATTCCGGGCCGCCATAAGTATGGGGCGGTTGAAAATTCAATTCATAGCATAATTTTATCCTATTATGTATTAATTAACAATCAACACAGCAGATACCTACCTACATTCTTGTTGTGCTATAAAGTTATTACAATATTTTCTGCTTATGTTTTAAAATATATTGGACATATATTATAACATGTGACCTTTTTTGTTACATGTAATGACTTCATATTATTTTTCGTATGTATTTGTATGTAATATCGTGTATGATAATAAATAAATATAATTGATTTCAACAGCGGAGGTGTTACTCTCGTACATGTACTACAGATTCAAGTACAACTGGGACGACATACTTTTTGGCTCGTTTCTGGCTTACAGAAATATTGTAAGCTTTTTCGGTAAGTTCAATATTTCTCTATAATTTAAAATAATAAGTTATCCACAAATTATAGATACTGCGTATCTAATAAGATAAAAATTTGAATTAATAATACAATGACAGAGAGAGGGTTCTCTATTGTGAAGTAAGGACATTTAATTAAATAAAACATTCATCAGAAACAACGCGCGACATGTAACAAATTAAGTACATACCTACTGTATATGAAATAGTTTATATGTAAATACTTACATTATTATTTTAAACAATTCATTTAAAAGTTAAGATGGTCAATGTAGGCATCTTTTTAATTTTTTTAAGAAGAATTAATAATTATATACTTAATGCTTTTCCTTTTAAAACTTGAAAACTTCATACCTGACCACAAATCGAAATTTCATAATAAACGGGCTTTTAAGAATAATATGTTTAAGATAAAATTATTATGTTGCGGCATAAAATAACGACAGGATATTAAAGTAATGACCTGCCCAATTTATTCCGTTTCGCCTCCTTAATTATTATTGAACTTACGAAAGCAAGTATATTCTGGTTCTTCTATAACAATCCTTCGTGTTCATTATATTACAGTCTGGAATAATTTTGATTTTTGATCACTATCCCAGATTTAACTAAGATTTACTCTACTTTAACTAAAACACAATTAAGCTCACAAAAAAAATATAGGAAAAATCGAATTCAATATACAATTAAAACTATGTTATTGTTCTCCTAAAAGCATTGATGTACAATTTATATTTTGTAATTTTGCAAAATATATTAGGAAATGAAATTCATCGTTTTTCAGTTATTATTTGTATACAAATATAATTTACATAAAACATACTTATAAATGCATAGAAAATGAGTTATCTGTATTAACTGTGTTAAAATAATTCAAAAAGATTTTCATAAAGAAATCTTGTTTTAAAATTAAACTCATATTAAACTTTACTACATATCTCAAGCAGTGGAGTCGTTAGAACGGGTCAATTAGTGAGCTTTAAGCTGAAACTTGTTGAATAAGTCTGAGTCTAGGTCTTACGTCATAAACTGTCAAGGTGGCTCATTACGTTGAGTGCATTCTTATCTACTGAAAGAAAGTGTGACTTAAAATTGTGATATTTTTGTATAAATTATAAAACTTTTATTGTCTTTCTATATTCTTTAATTATTCGCTTTGAAATTCACATTACATAGATAATTAATCATCGTCTTGTATCATCCGAGAGGTTGTTCACATTATTTGCAAAACAATACATTTTCAAACGATTTATATTTCATACTTATCATATTCTGAAATGTTGTATACCTACATTATCTACTAATTTTATTTCGTATATTTAATTCACTTTTTCAGGACTCCTTTCATTGTTCTTTATGTATTTTAATAACGGCAAAGTTGGAATTAATTTATTTTTAATAAATTTTAATATTTATATTACATTTATTTTTTTTAATTTATTGAGATAGGATTATGAAATGCTAAACTTTACAACTCTATCATACCTAAAGCGGAAGGTTCTAGATTCTTCTCATTAAAATTTTCTTAAATCGTAGTAATAAGTCACTGTTAACAATAGGTACATAAAACATGTGTTACATACCAATACATACCTGTAATATTTATGATCATGTGTATCTTAAGGTAATAAAGATTTTATTTATTTATTTTAGGAACATTGCTCATACTAACGGTGCTAAAGCGGCGATTCCGATTCTCCGATGAGATGGTCGGAGTCGTCAGCTGCATGTCCTATGCAGTCGCTACGTCAGGCCTGATCGCTGCTAGAAACACTATCGTCGTTTTTATAAGTAAGTAAAAAAATAGCTAAATAATTTATAAATGACTAGGTTTTCGCCTGCAGCTTCGCTCGCGTAGTCAAAAGAAAATCCGCATAGTTTCCGTTCACGTGAGATCTTAAATATGTGTTTATCCAAGTTACTCTTTGGGTGTGTGCTAAATTTCATGAAAATCGATTCAGCAGTTTTTGCGTGAAGGAGTAACAAACAAACATACAAAATTTCGTATTTATAATATTAGTAGAATATTCGTCTTAAAATATTGACAAATTTGTATATAATATGCAAACAGGTGTAGGTACTATAAACTTGCAAAATATTTTATTGTCTCTGAAATTTCTGTATCTCTGAATCTTGAAAATCTCCTGTGCCTTTTTCAGGGAAAAAAGCTTTAATTCTTCTTCTTTTCTTTCGACTAATTTTCGCCAGAATGAAATTGCTTACATGCTTATGCCTAAATTTTAGATACCTATAAATTCAATTTTCTCTTAATGCGATAATTATTTGCGCCAGTGATTTAGTAATACAATCATTTGAAATATAAAAAAAACATGTAAAAAGGGGCAATTAAACATTCGTGCGAATAACGAACAAGCATATGCAAACACTGCATTCGCTATTCGCCATGAAATTCGCGTATTAATTACTAGAACTTTACGTCTATAGTTAAAGGGCACGATTTGCGATCACGCACTTACTGGACTAATTATACGAATGTGTGTACAGTTAGTTATTCGCGACGACACTCATATACGAATGTTTCGCCAAAAGACGAAGCGAATAATATCTTGATGAAACTAGAATGTGTAAATGCGCCCTAAAAAAATCTTCTACTATTTCAATTATTACATCAAAAAATGATGTATAATATCCGTTTCGTTACTTTGATCACAATTTAATCGGTAAAAAAACGTAATCATAAGTTGTATGAAAAAAGACAATGTGAAAATTTTTCAATTTAAAGCTTCACGCGTCCTACGTACATTATTTGCTCGTAACTAAATCAGTATGTTATAGTAGGACGCGTGAGGGGTTAAAGAAATTAATTCAAATTATTAACATTTACAATAGGCAGTAGTTCTAGTTTTTGTTAATATTCCCGATTATAACTCTCATACTATTAATAACACCAGTTTCTTTAAAGAATAACAAAATATAAACCAGGAACTAACTTATCCGATATAATTTCACTCTCCCTTCTACTATGGAACTAACTCTACATTTTAACTTGGTACATCACACGTAGACTCGTCTTTTATCAGTATATTTATATCAAGTTTATCAACGCTTTGTTTTGAAATAGAATATCATTATATTGGAAAATCTCGGGATTTTCCAATTTGATCACCACCTTTGTAGAAAAAATATATAATCAGTCATCTTTGATTTTGCAAATACAATCTATGTTCATTTTTCAATAACCTTAATAAAGTACAATGTAATGCAATTCAGTCTCATTTTTATCAAATCCAGGTAGTCTGGAATCTTAAAAAGTTATCAGATTATTAATTACCAAGCATTCTTTCTTTGTGCACAGATAGGCAATATAATTGATATACCTATATATCTATTAACCTACTTTCTTTTGTAAAACTTCTCACTCTTTTTTTTTCTTTGTTCTTTTTTCAACGATATATTTAATGAGAAAGTACTTTGGTCCAGGTCTGCTCCAGTTAATCTGAGATAAAAACATGAAGATTTTAGTTATTTTATATTAAAATAACTCTTCTTTTCTTCTTCTTCTAAAAAATAAGAAGCGGGGTATCATATTTTCTCCATATTTAATATTGGATTTACGTCACCATGGTTTTCTTTCTGTTACAGTTCCAATCATCGGCATCATTTCACAAGGATCTCAGGTTGTACAAAGGCCGATAATCAACAAACAAATTCTTCCTACTGAACAAGGTACAATTTTGAATTTCATACATTTTATTATCATACTGTTAATGTAAAAAAATCCTTACTAAAATGTGTATCTATGTTATTATATTATGTGTAAAACAAAAACAAAACTTTTAATATCATGTTAAGGTACTTCACAATTAATAGTAAATATAAAGAAGAAAAGACTTGTTTCATAAAGCAAATAAAGTCTTCTACTTATCAAATGACCCACAATTTTTTTATCGATTCTCTTAGTAATGTTTATTGTTGTTGTTTTTATCCTTATAATTATTTTTAATGAGCGCCTAAATGAGTAATATTTTCCCAGAAAAGATTAAAAGCTTTTAAATATACATGCAACACAATATTTGTAACGGAGATTGATAAAATTAATCTCATTTGATAATCATCGCTTTACTTTTTATAATCAAATCAATTTTTCAATAAGTAATTGTAGGTCTTTATTAATTGTTGCATATTATCAACTTGTTTGTGATGTGCAAAACTGTCACAATAATTCCAATACGCTGATTGCTTTGTCTATATTTTTATGAAATGTTACCTAACAATTAAGTTACCTACTTATAGCTCAAGAACTGCAAAATAAATACTTATACCTTTTTTTGCAAGTTGGTAAATCTTGCATGGATACCCACGCCCCCCGGGAAAGGGTCTTAACAACAATTAAACGTATTTAATATATTGCAATTAAACTACCATTTCACCAAATTTATGTCCCAATTTCTTACCTACATCAATCAGCGGGCAACACATATGCAGAGGTGTGACTGAAAATGTACCTACATTGCGGTGGCAGTCGCTTATCAAGCGAAATATGCGATCCACAAGATCGATTGCGGGCTCTTACTTAAAAATCCAGACATTTTAAATAATATTAGTCAAAACAATACAAATAAAACATAATCTTTATTTCAGGTAAAATCTACAGCGTTCTAGGAGCGCTAGAAAGTGCGACGCAAACGATCTCTTCGCCACTCTACTCCTTGCTATATTCAGCAACTGTCCCCACGCTGCCCGACGCCTGGCTCATTCCGGGGATTATCCTCGCGTTAATCCAACTACTATCTTACTTCAGCAGCAGACAACTCCGTCTCCGCAGCCAAAAGAACGTCGGCGGAGAAAAAATCGAAACCAAACTACAAACCAACGATAGAGAAACCAAAAAAATAACAAATGAAGAAACAAAAGCTCTCAATATAAAATCAAAAGAAAATGACGTAACATGATATGGTATGGACTGTGGAGTATCGAATAAAATTAATTATTTTGAAGATATTTTGTTTTATTTTGTTAATTAATTGCAGTGTGATGTAAGATAAGGACGTGATAGATTGGTGCGAACAGCGATCAGATAAAAGATATTGAAGCAGATAATATGGAAAGTCCAACAGTCTTAGTCTTATTGATTACATTAAATTTATTCAAATATCATTATTTTATTACAAAATTTTTTAAACTTAACAAATAATATACTAAAACCTTCCTCTTGAATCCTATCCTATCCTACCTACTTGTAAAATAATAAATGCGAAAGTTTGTGAGGATGTATGTATTTTTTATTTATTTATTTATTTTACTCTTTAATACAACTAAACAGACTTACATACTAGAACATACAAAAATAAAAGCAAGGAGCAGTTTAGTGTATTTGGCGGCCTTATCACTTAGTAGTGATCTCTTCCAGGCAACCAGGGCAGAAGGTAATCAGCTCAATTAAGTTGTAAAGGTAGGTCGAGAGAAAAAAAGAAAAAAAAATAAATAAAATAATAATAATAATGATGTATTTAAAACAAAAGAAAAATATATGAAAATTAAAACACAACAATTTATAAATTATATACTGTACATAAACATATATACGACACTACAGTAGATACAAAAATATACTTATATAATATACATATGTCTACTTATATTATACAAATATACCATAAATATACATACATATAATACACAATTATATAATACATATAATACATAATTGTAAAATGTATGTACTCTTTCACGCAAATACTGCTGAACCAAGTACAATGAAATTTAGCACACATATAGAGCGTAACTTGGATTAACACATAAGTTAGCTTTTAACCCGGATATCCCACGGGAACGGGAACTATGCGGGATTTTCTTTAAAAACGCGGACGAAGCCGCGGGCGGAAAGCTAGTGACTCTACAAATCTTTTAAAAAATCGGCTTCATAATCCGCTGCGTAGTTTTAAAGATTTAAGCATATAGATAGGGACAGACAGACGGCGGCGACGACTTTCTTTTATACTATGTGATACCTACAGAGCATTATAATAAATATTATTTTATACATTATAAAAATATGCTATACTTTACAACCAAATATTTATGGAGGAAATCGGAAAAGTATATTTGTAACATTGCTTCAAGTCCGCTCGTCATTGTAGAAACTGTTTTCGTGATAAATAATTTATTTCTGTATTTTGACGATTCAGAAGCGATTTTAATAAATGAAGTAAATAAAAATAAAATTAGTCGTAACCTAGCCAAAATTCGCAAAGAGCTGAAAAATTGGCAGAGAAAAGATGTATTTAAATACATGTTTATAATTGAGAAAAGCGCTACTCATTCAATCAAATAATAGCACTAACACTAGCAACCGATGACTGCGACATAAACAAAACACATAAATCCCTTTCGATCCTACACCTGCAAAAAAAAATTTAGGATTTTGTATTTTTCTCGAAAACGGTAAATTTTATCGTGAAAATGAATCAGACAAAATTAGATAATGTATAATTCCTACAGAAACGGTTCCGACACTTTTTCTCCTATGATTCACCATTCGTAAGATATCACAGTTTTAATGATGACATAATTTATATTTTCCACCATACTAAGACTTGGAGATTTTCATTTACGAATATGCCATTTTTGGAGCAATTATATAAGCAAGAATGTGGTATAAATAAGTATTTTCTCCAATTTGCGTATGTACGGTCTAATTCATAAAAAAATAAATGCTCAATGCCTAAGCGATAGCTGTTTGAGCACCTTGCTTTACCTTGTATTCAACGCACTTGTTCTCAATGGTGAAATATATCTACCTTACAAATACAATTACACTTAAGGAATAAAACTATTTCCTATGACCTGGAACAAGGGGATCCTGGAGCAGGGACCAAAGGTAACAAAGACCTACATAGTTACAGCAAAACTATGAAGTATCCAGTGTCAAGCGAACTTTATAAAACCGTGATATCTCACGAATGGAAATGGAATCATACGAAAAAAACATTTCTGTAGAGAATCGTATAATCTACAACTTTTGTCTAAACTATTTTCACGATAAAATTTACAGTTTTGGAGAAAAATCGAAAGAACTTACATTTTAACATTTTTTAGAATTAGGAGCGAAAGGGATTTTTGATATTTTAATTATAATATATTCAAAATGAAAATATGAAAAATCTGCCAATTTTCAGCTCTATGCGAATTTTCGCTAAGTCTTAGGCGATTAACACACGGTACCGCGTACCGCGGCGGTTGGCAGTGAAGCCCTACGAGGTACGGACCGGACCGTTCGACCGCGCGGTCGGGCGGTGTATGTGTGTTTGGTATCAACGGATTTAATAGAAGCCAATGCAACTTGAGAACCGCTTCACCGCCAACCGCGGCGGTACGCGGTACCGTGTGTTAATCGCCTAATTTATGGTATATTTGACTTTCGTCTTACCGTAAGATACCTTAAAGTAAGATACCCTTAAATAATGAAAAAGGTAATGGAAATAAGTAGTAGAACATTTTATCACACAGATTCATGCAAACAACACGTGATTACTCGTCTTTTCACAAAAATAAAGTTAAAATTGAAAGATAAATTTAATAATAATAAATATTTATATTTTAATAATTAAATTAATAATAAATTTTCTGAATCTTGTATTTAATATGTTTATAGACGTGCAATTGGTTTGATAGCAGCGATCCACTCTTTTTTATAAGTGGCCATATTTCATTTGTATTAAAAATAAATTGATTAGGTATAAATAGGTAATAAAGCATCACTTCGTATATCTGTGTTAGTAACTAACTAGAAAATGATTAAGTACATGTCCAATGTCCATGTTATGTGTGACAAACATCTCCTCTCATAATGATCGTAGTGTGATGTAGCCTCAATTAATGGACTATCTAGGACAAAATAAACATAAATATCAACTAACCAAGAAAAGCTTTTCAGCTTTATACTATTAACGATTATTAAATCAAATTAAAGATGTTCTTTGTACTTGATCTTTCATCTTCAGTCTTGTAAATATACTCTTGCTTTATACATATTAAACATTAAAATTAGTCCTAATATTAATAATATTATGAGTATATTGGTATATCCTGGTAGCTCTACCTTCTTAAATTTCATTACTATTACTGAATATCGCTTGTTTTCATTACGTATAGCGTATTGCCTAAATGCAAAAATAGTAAACAAATAAAACGTAAGTCACCTACTTACGTTTTATTTGTTTGTTTAGTTTTATCAAATTAAAAAATCATTAGGCAATGCATCTATTGATCATAATCGAGTAAAAGTTTCCTTTTTCAACAAATTTTATCACATTAATGCATAGGAAATGGTTTGTTCTTAGACGATAAAAACAATATATCTATTGCGTTGATCTTCAATAAAGTAATAATGTTTATTTTTAGAATGAACTGTAGATATCTTGATTATTATGTTCTAAAAATAGAATTAAATCGAAATTAACCATCTGATAATGAATAATCCGATAAAGCTTCAATATAAATATTGCCGCCTAAGACAAATGCCGACACACACAAATTAACTTTGAATAACGCATTCACGAGTGAAAAGTGCTATAATTTTCTCTAATTTCTCTAAGCGTTTAAATCGCGTGTTATCAAAACATTCGTAAAGTAAGTATATATCCAGTGTCAACAAGATTTAATTAATTATTTAGTAATTTAATTTTCCTGAAGTAAAAGTAACTGATTCGACAAGCCAAATATTAGTGAATTGTTTTGGAAATATATTTTATTCAATTTAGATAAAGAAAATGCAGTGCTCTATCAAGTTTCTTGTTACCAATTAAGATTAGGGTTATTTGCAATCACAATTATGTATATGCATTATAATTTATAAAATATATCTTGGATCTTTCCAGAATGCAGCGTCCAACAAACAACCCGATGGTTTCCGGACCTTTCTACAACGGACCGGTTGCTCCAAACCCTTGCTTTGGGCCCAACAGGCACAGCCTGAACCCTTGCTTCGGTCCCCCTTTGCCTCCACCACCACAACACATGAACAACTGCTTTGTCTCCGCGTCTTACCTTCGCAGAACATACCCTGAGCAAATGGGACCACAACCACGCTACGACCCCTGTTTCAAGTAATTTTCTTTGACCATAAAACCGTTGAAATTGAATCTCGCTCTTTTATTCCGTGGATTAAACAAGTTCGTTGCTTCCAGATGTAAATTTATATGCCTTTGAGTAATGAATGGTTAGGATAATTGATTATTTTAAGAATTTTTAAATGTCTCTCAATAAATGTATTTTTTATATAGTTTATCTTTTAATTGATTTAATTAGCCCCATTCCCTTCGATAACACACGGATAATTCATATTTATTATTATCCAAATTAATGAAATAATATAAGCATTAAATTTTCTATCTTGCACATTGCACGTCTATAAAATATGTTTGGGCGTGTAAATGCTGAAAAAAATGCCTTTGACACTTTTGAAAAAATTAATTAAAATAAAATAATTTTCACACGATGTGCAATAAAATATGCATATTCCGTTTTGAGAGCTTTTTGTTCGAATGCAAATGGGTCGTTCAGTATCTTAACGACTCTACCTTTTTTGCATTGTTCCGAATTTCAATTTTGTCAATTATTTTAATATTTCTTAATTATAAAAATATGGTATCGACCAAATCGTTAATAAGAATCTGCATGGGTTTAAAATGCAATCTTCATAATTACCATCATACTTAGTTCATTTTAAAACAAAAAGATTGTGGGATAAAAGTTAATAAAGATATTAAAATTCTTAAAACTGTTCTTTTTAAATAAAAATTCACGTTTGTGTATTTAAAATAGATTTGATTGCTTATGCCCAATCGGAAAGGGAAAGGTAAAATACGAATAGGGCTAAATTTCCCTTTGGGAAATTTAGCCCTATTCGTATTTTATATAACGATCATATATGTATTTTCTAATTTTAATTGATGTCTATGAAGGTAGCTATTTATTCTGAGGGTGAACGTTGATGCTTTCATAATTCATTAAAATAACCATTACATAGCTTTTCATCATATTTTTTATACAATTTTCACTAAAGACACACCTACAGAACCTTCGTCCTGTACCTACAGAAAAATATTTCGCGAGTGTATGAATAATAATGAGAAATTAAATACAGCTACCACTTATCATATTATTATGTAGGTTTACAACATATACAGGAAAATGGTAAGATCAATATTTTTTTATTGAACAATGAAAGTGTTGATCTACATTGATAAATGATGTATCTTGTCATAGCAAGTGGGTTTTCATATAAATCCAAATATCATGTAAAGTAGAAAATTGGAAAATCCAAATTTTCAATGAGAAACTTCGATCTCATGAGATAAAACGCAGAAATCTGTTATCGAAAATATTTATAAAGGGCACGGCCGCTTGTTTTACTAAGAGTCCAAGTCTATACATAACTGTGTTCTGTTGTGGTAATATTTTCCTCTACTAAAATATTTAAAGGTAAGCATAACATTATTTTTTTTATTAGAATTTAATTCTCAATTCTTAATGAAATAAATTATTAAATTATTTAGTAAGTATTTTTTGAAATATTAAGTATTGTATTTTGATTGATTAAGTTGTCGTTATTATTATTTCTTTTACGTTGCCTTTTTTTATTGATTTTAAAGCCCTGTTTATCTTAAAACCAAAGATAATTCTTAAAATACATATTATGTACCTCTGTTAAAATGGGAGGCCTAGTGGTCGTCACGATAAGGCAAAGGAGGTGAATTCGAATTCTGTTCTTAATAATTTTTCAAATATTTTTTTAAGACCTACGTAAATGTCCTTTCATAGTTTATTTCTGTAGCAGTTATAATGCGGGCAAAAGATATCTCAGATATAAAAATAGATATCTCTTAAATTATTATTATAGAGATACGTAGGTAACATCATAAAATCAAATACCATTCTTGTCTCAATTATTATTTATGTTGTTTGGTTGATCAGAAAATACATTTTTGAATGACATGATCTTGGGGAAGGCCGCAGGAATCAAATCCACAACTTTCACAAAATTTCTAAATCATCCAAATCCTAAATCCGCACCATGGTTTATCAGCAAATGTCAAAAACGTTTGAATCATCATAGAAGTTCATATTTCAATATTTATTACTCATGCAAAAACTACAATCTCGATTTGATTAAATTTGCTTTTCCTATTATAATTATAGAGTATACGTATAGAGTTGGGTGGGGTTTGAAAAATAAAAATAAAATAATAATAAAAATAAAAATCATTTATTGAACAATTTGTCGGTTAGGTACAAACATGTCACATTTGGCCCCCAAACTAGGACAGCCTGTATTTTGGGGTCCACCTTCCTTAATGACACAATAGTAACAGAACTATAGCATAATATAATATATATAATAAAACAAGAAAGGGTTCGTTTTTCTATTAAATTGGTCTATATAGTTTACTTTTATTCTATTAAATTACATTTGTTTGCTATAGATGGCCGGTTCTGGTGACAGAGACAGGAAACCTTTCCGCCCTCCGCCCTACGAGCGACCCTACGGCCCTCCAGATGACATAAAGACGCCTCAGAAACCATGAATAATAAAGAATAATAACTCGTGGTTAGAAAAAGCAAGTTGAACTAGAACCACGAATAAAACGATACGATTTTTTTATTAAGTTAGGTATGTGTACAATGTACATAGTTTATTTATGAATTGTAAATATGTAAATATTCTTTAATGTAAGCCAAATTTAGGTTAATTATATATGCTTTGAGTAATAAAAAAACTCTTTTTATTTTATAAATATGTATATTGTATACGTCGCAGGCAAATTGTATTATTTCGCCGTTTACAAACGCTCGGCATTTTGTAATATGTCGAGAAATCGTATTCAGAAAATGTTGGTTTGGTTATGGGGGTGGATTAGGTTAGGTTCGTTATATTTTTAACTAGCGACCCGCCCCGGCTTCGCACGGGTGCAATGCTGATACTAAATACACTACAGAAAAACTGTGAACGTTCGCGTTGTATATAAAAACATAGCGGCCCGCTCCGGCTTCGCACGGGTATAAAATATACAGCCGGGCGGCCGGCCGGTACCGCCGCAAACGCTACGTCCCGCAATTTTTAAATCTGTAATATCTTCGAAAATATTCACTTAAATCATACGGTGTAAAGGGCCATATAGATCTATATTAAATGAACAATGTATTCAAGGTATTTAATTGGTTAAGGATTAATGTTGTATTGGTTAAAATCGCTTCGAAAATTAGCCATTATTTGTCGTAAAAAGTAAATGACAAAAAAAAGTTATTGTGGGTTATCCATAAGAGATAGACATATACCATCGCGGACTTTTCTGTAGACCTTATCAATGTGTTACATTATTTTGATAAAACTCGTAGGGTTCAGCCTGCGTTTGCAATGTAAGCGGAAAAAATGTAATTTTTTACGACATCACATTAGAAACCTCGAAAATAACAGTACTTCTCCACTATTTAATGGATGTTATTATACATATAAACCTTCCTCTTGAATCACTCTATCTATTAAAAAAAACCGCATCAAAATCCGTTGCGTAGTTTCAAAGATTTAAGCGTACAAAGGGACAAAGGGACATAGGGACATAGGGACATAGGGACAGAGAAAGCGACTTTGTTTTATACTATGTAGTGACTACACAGAAACTACCGTCGGCTCGCAAGTAAATCCTCTGCATGTTACAATTTACAATATGCATGCCGAGCGTTTGTAAATGGAGGAAATTTTACAATTTGCCTCCGACATATACATAAATACCTACCTTGAAATCTACCGAAAATACCTAAGTACATGAAATAAAACATTTTTGTTGTATTACACATTAGATTTATTGTGAACCTTGGGAGTTTACAAAATTGTGATATCCATTTCAGAACATTGTTCTAATTAAAATACATTTATTAAACATAACACTTCTGAACCTTTATTCAAAACACAAGAATTTTAACCAGCTTACGTACATATTACCTATGATATAAACACATTTTTGGGGTCACTTTACAGAATTAACTCAAGTTCCATATTAAACATTATGTATCTACCTAAGCAGAGAAGACGGCGCGATCTTAAATAATAATATTAATAACTACTCCTTGTTCTACATAATTCTTAACCTAAAACAGTTGAATAACCATAATGCTGTAGGTAATGACACTAACAACTGTTCCCAACATCGAGGCATAGTTCAATCGGTAAAGATTCCCAGCTGTGAACTGTAAGCTATTAATACTAATCGCTTGCTTGAAAACATTAAGAATGTCTTTCGTATTTTGATCTGAAAAAAATAAGAATAAGAAATAATACTCGTCATAAATCGTGGATATAGAATTGTAGAGCAATGAAAGTTATTTCAAGCCATAGAGCAAAACAAGTGAGAATGTATTTTTTTAAATTCAATTTCCCATAAACTGTATCATTGGTTTTGTATCATTGGCAAGTCTGAAAAATTTGGTTTATGATAATATAATCAATAATTTAGTGCACAATGCACAGAAGCAAAGAAGGTACAATTTAATTATTTAGTTTAAATAACAAATCTTTAAATTTCTTGTGCAACATTTAATTTTCTTTTTATCTATCTATATGCATAGATATAAATGTATGTAGATTTTATCACTATCTCTGGAGATATTTATTGGATACTTCCAAATCAGCGTATTTCCCTAATGACGCTTATCTTATCTTATAGACAATTCTATTCTTCCCAGAGATCAAATCCTGTCATATACTTGTCATGATAACGTTTAGCAACCAATAGTTTTATTGGAGGGGGAATTACCATATCGGAAGTCGATCAGATGTTTTATGATAATGAGGTCGGTGCGTTCCACCTCCTTGCGTATCTGGTCGTCCAAATAACATCCAATGCTGTACCAGATGAAAGGCAGGAGACCCTGCACGAAATCTAACCACGGATGCTTCGTCTGAAATTTAAGAAATTAAAAAGAGCATATACAGGGTGTCCCACTATTGGTATACTAAGCGCGAAGGGACTTGTAGTTTTGCATACACTGATCACGTAAAAAATACTTATACAACAAAATTACGCCAAAATTTTTTTTCTTAATTTTTCCTTAAAATCCATGTTTTCGTCTCTAGCTTCGCGCATCCGGCATATACCGCTTCGCTAATGTGAGCATTTTGTCTATGAAAACATAATCTTAAACGATAGATCACGTGCGGGTGGCAAAGTTGAGCGGGTTGCTTGTTAGGGGTGTACACATAGAGTTTTAAGAATTCATCTATTTGTCAAAGAAATTCGTCTGGAATTTTATAAGTATTTTTTACGTACTCAGCGTATGCAAAACTATAACCTCCTTGGGGCTTAGTATACCGTTACTGGGACACCCTGTATAAGTAAATACTGTAAACTAAACGAGTTGTTTAATAGTTGGAGGAGTGGTTATTTCTCCTGAAAGACACAAAAATTATTATAATAAAATTGCTCCGGTCCGACGTGAAAGTAATAAAAATGAATGCTCTTTCGCATTTGTAATGTTGTAGTAAAGAAAATAGAAATGGTAAGGATTCGTCAAGGGTTTAAGTTAGAACTTTATTGAGAAAAGTAGTGTTGATTAGGAATCAGGAATGAATAAGCGAAATTGTCAAGTGCATGTGGACAGAACCGCGGGGAGATAACTAGTAGGTAGTACCTACTCAATAAATAAAAGATAGTGATGTTAAAATAGTAGATCGTGTCATTTCTGTATCTTTTATTTCATCTTATAATTCTCTGTCAAAACAAAGAGTATCTGTAGGTATATGACGCAGAAAAAATTTATCGATAAACGTGGTAATCTACTTATTCTTCTACTTAAAACTACATAATTTTATAAAGAGCTAATAAAATTTCCACCTTTGTTTATAAGTTTTTTGGGGGTTATGTGATTATATTGACACACACACATGATGAAAAGTCTTATAATATCTACTACATAAATATGAATTTAATTATAATTATAAATATAAAAAGTCGAAGAAAAGTGCTCTATTAACTATGTGCTGTTTGTGCGCTAACTAAGCAATTCCCACGAGCAGCACCAGTTAGCAGTCATAACATTCACCAATTTTTTTTTGTCTTTATCCACTTTTTATTATTTCCACAAAAAGGCCTATTAATGATAGATTTAGATTTATGTTTGAACTAGCTTTCCACCCGCGGCTTCGCCCGCGCAGTCAAAGAAAAACCCGCATAGTTCCCGTTCCCGTGGGATTTCCGGGATAAAACGTTTCCTATGTCCCGGGGTAAAAAGTAGCCTACTTTCTCGGGTATCAAAATATCTCTATATCTACCAAATTTCATGCAAATTGGTTCAGTAGTTAAGGCGCGATTGAGTAACAGACAGACAGACAGACAGAGTTACTTTCGCATTTATTATATTATAGTATGGATTACTTCAAATATTAAATAAAATTGATTTCAAGTCGAGATGTCATCTTCTTAAAAAAAACATGAATCATAATATTATGTATATCAAGATAGGTACATCGATTTTGTCATCAAGATAATTTTATAAGAATAAAATTATTGTCCTTTTAATATTATTATCCATACTAAGTTGCGGATGATTACTTGTTTACTATATTGACAATACTCATGCTTCTTCACTTTATAGAGGGCTGAGGGAGTCCGCAAATAAGCCTACTAATAGCACAGAATTATAACTAGTAGCTAGCTACAGAAGCTTTTCTTCGCAATGGTTTTCAAAGAAAAATGTACTCAATCTGATAAACAATATGATTTAATTTAGCTTCGCGTTCCAGTTGAGCACGTGTTCCTTTACATACCTACCAATTTTTTTTTTGAGGGAATATGGGCCTTAATTAGAATTTTAGGAAATATGTAATCCTACGAATATTATAACAAATAGTATATGAGAAAATATGTAATATAAATTTATATAATACCTATAAGTACTATAATTTTGTGTTTAGATTATTTAGGTAAACCTAAAAAATAGAGGGCGTGCGCGACTAACAAGTAAGTAAATGGCAAACATTTTTATCGACACATTATCTCAAACAAAATGTGCGAACAATATTATTAGAAAATAGAAGAAAATAATTCTATTCAACCTCACCTGTTCCGAACTGATCAAAGCTACTGCGCTCACTGCACTTGAAAACATTAACCATATTGTTATCATAATCTGAAATTAACCACGAAATGTAATTAATAATGTATTTTTGTGCTTACGAAAAACTTATTGCTTAAAACTAAAATTAGGATGAGAATTGCATACAAGCACATCACGTCATTAAATGTAATTCATATTACTCACTTACCTGTAAGCTGTGTATTTTATGTAACAATTGAGTACAAGAACATAGATCGTCATACACCTTGCACAGGTATTTAAGATCAAAACTTACATTATGCTTTACGTCAATGAAACTAACATCAGAATCAATCATATAATTTAAATAAATTCTTGCTCCTAAAAGATTGTTCAAGCAAATAACTGTCTTCATTGTTTAATTTAAATATTTGAGACATATCAATATTAACGACTTTCAATATAGCGAGTAACAAACTCAGATGAATGTAAAGATGAAACAGGGACAAAAATAAGGGTATCCTTATAACCAGGATAAATGGCGGATCGAGTAAAAGGATTTCTTCTAACGCTAATACCCCATAAATAAGGGTAAAAATAAATATCCATACATACAATTTGATAGCAAAGAGTTTTATATTTCGGTTACTCAGCTTCAGTCCTGTTATATTTTTGTTAATGATTGTATATAGATGTATGTAGGCGTCTCCTTTTGTAATATTAGTCAACATGATGACTACACTGACGAAGAATTCATTGATATTTTGCGTTTGATCATTTTGTTTAATGTGAAAAGAAGCTTTAAAATTGATAGTCAATAAAGAAGAAGCGGCGATAGCCATTATGATACAAACAGACCATAACTTTGAAGCAATACTTATACTTGGTGTAGCATTAGTTTGGTAAAAGAAAGGCTTCCGTAAACCAAATATAGTACAAAAAATATTGAAAAATCGGAAATAATAGTAAAACATTAGGAAAGTTTTATAAGCTTATTCAAATGTAACCTACCGCCTAAAAGCGGATACAATATGTGATAATTGAAATCATTTTTCATTAATTTTCAATCTAATTCATTAGGAAAGTAGATTGGAAGGTCTGTAATTATTTTGACGTTATAAGTCTATTAGATTTATCAAACATAAGTTAAACACATATTTAACGAGGCAGCACCATCGCCTACGTTATTATATATTCGAGCCCTGTGACACTAATTAGAAAGATTTTATCTAGTATAACAATATCGTCTTTCTCCGTATATTTACTTATTTTCTATGCTTGTTCTAGATTATTTCATTTAATAATAAAATGACCACTCTTCTTTTTAAAGATATTGATTTATCTTATCACAGGCCACCTTTGATATGGGCTCGATATATTTTAATACAAGATAAACGTAGAACATTGTCGTTTTGAACAGACAGTGCATTTTTCATCCTGAAAAGTATAATTGCCTAGAAGGAATTTCCAGAATGTCTCATTGTAAGTCTATTTCTTTCCTTATTTGTAGGTTATTAATATATAATTTAATGAACAATTCCACTAATAATTAAATTAAGCACATTAATAATAATCAGTAGGTATAGTGTTTGTTTTTTTCTATGTTTATTCAATACTACAATCTATTTTGCTTTTATAATGTAGAGTATCAAATTCTTTTTCTGTGTGTATCTTGCGTCCAATAAATTTTAAAGAGGTCCCAAATGCTGTCATTACTGACTCTATAGTATAAAACTTTACTACAAAATTCAATTACTTATTGTAATTTATTTGTAAAACCTGTATTGATATAGCCCGTTTCTATAAAAAGTATTTGTTTTAAGTTTCTATAAAAAGTCCTTTTTTTGCACGCCACACAACGCGTACGTGTGGGTGTGTTCTTTTTTTTTTCTATTCTTTCGTTAAATTAGTCTATGAGTTGATTTGTCCAAAGCATATGTCATACTCCACATTCTCAAAATAATGATGACATACCTACCTAAATAAATATTTTCGTCAGAGAAAGCAATCATTTATAAGCATTTACGACACTTAAATACCTTTCTGATAAGATACTGTATATTATTTAGCTACACAACACCAATCGATAGATTTATAATATGTATCCAGATATAAACATATTCATTTCAAATATATGGACATTAATACTAGAATATGAACACATAAAAAAAATTGATCAATTAATAATTTTATTTTATCATGATACCATGAATTATATACTGATAATGATGATACATAGATTATTAATTTCATGATGCGCATATACTTACATAGGTACAATATGATTGAGAATAGAACTTTTTATTGAAATCAAATAGGTACCTAGGTATAGGAAAACGAAATGGCACGTGAAATATCCACCTTATTATGTTTTGTTTAAAAAGAAGCCTATTTAAGTTAAGTAATTGATTTAGGATAAAGCCTTATAGAATCATAGAATTGTCGACAGCAGACCTAATCCATGGCACAACACGTTAATTTCATAAGAATCGAATTCAAGTAAGTAATAACAATCTAAAAAGCTTAGGAAGAAAAATACATTTAAAATATAATACGTCATTTTTATCTATTTTCAGATCCTCCCCACGGCGGTCCACCCCCCTACGTTGGCTACCCCCCGCCCCCCGGCGTCGCGTACGTGCCAGCGCCTGTGATGATGCCCGTGTACCCTCCCCCCGCGTTCCCTTACCCCCCCGCCTACCCGCAGCCACAGCCGCAGCCACCTCAGCCAGATCCCGTACAGGTTGTTGACAGTAAGTATCTAATTCTTACCTTGGATTGTTACGTTAGCCTCTGTTATTACATATCATCATACACATACAATATACAAAATGTTTTCATCTCTTAAATTATAATTAGCTTGTGGGATCAACGGCTTCAGTCGTTTATCAGGATTACAAGTATCCTAACGAGTTACGAGTAACAAACAATAATTATTAATTAAATTTTAAATTATCCGAATAACATTCATTGAAATATTATTTACCCTCCAAATTTCTCTACATTAAGAATTCGTTATCTATGTTTATAGATGTACCACCGCCCCCCGTAGAACCAGAAATCGATTGGGTATCTACAACAACGCATGCTGCTGAATCCTTAACCAACCGTGTGTTTGTGACTGGTCGAGAAGGCTGGGACGGCAGCCCTCTGTGGACCATCAGAGCGCACCACAACGGGAACCTCGTGCCTGGCAAGCTGGCGGTCGTCCACAGAGCTGCATATATACCATTTGCTGGGCGGGAAATACGTGTTCATGATTTCGAGGTAAGAGCTAGCGCGCAAGAGCAACTTTTGTCTCCGCAACTATTTTGTCTCTCCCATCAACTCTATGGGGAGTTGCGTCGCTACGTGCGCGCACTTTCTTACTAGCATACACTACATAGAGTTGATGGGAGAGACAAAATAGTTGCGGAGACAAAAGTTGCTCTTGCGCGCTAGCTCTAAGTGTATCCTTTGCAATAGTTATTAACTTATTAACCTAAAAAAAGTATTTCCAAGTCTTTGTCAATAGCCAATCGAGTAGTAAAAATATTTTAGATATGGTTTGTGATTTTTAGTTTAATTAATAAAGTTTTATAAAACATCTTACTAATTACAACTTGCGTTCGTCAAAATGGTTTCATTGATCGTAGTGATGAGTAATGTCAACTAAACTTTTCGTTTTTCAATCTCGAAAAGAATAATTAAAACAACAATAAATTTATAAATTTCAGGTTCTAGTCGCAAATCCAAACAAAGTCCGATGGATTCCAGCTAGCAATGGACAAGTCCCGTCCGGTGCGATCGTGGGTGGTAACACTCATACAGGGGAGCCTCTGTACATCGCGCGCGTGAGACATAGAGGCTCTATCACGCCTGGCAAGGTATACTACGCATTATTATACTCCTTATTTACGCTGATGCTTGCTTATTTGATGGTTTTGAATGAATCCATCTCAGAAACCAATGTGGCGATAATTTTTTTTTCGATCCCAACGATATTTCAAATTGAAAAACAGTGTTGAATTTATATTGAGGTTTCAATTTTCAATTGACACGACCATTAAAGAACTGCTATAGTCTAACTTCCTAATAGAATTCCATAATTACATGATATAGACATAGAGACTCATATCCCCCAGGCCCCAATGTTTGTCTCATTTTGTAGATGCCATATTCATTAAGTAGGTATCATCAAATGGATCTAGTCAAATTAGCACAATTCTTATGCTAAACAAATATTTTTATAGAGCCGTGAGCTCTACATAATATATTTACCTACTGTTTCTATTAATAATATTTTTTTTACTTCGATACCTTATAGTACCTAAAGCGATTTATGTTTTTTTCTACTTTAACGTTTTATATTTACGTTTAATATATAATTTTTCATTTTACAGGTTCATCCTAGTCATGGCTGTGCTTTCATTTCTTTTGACGGATCCGAGATAAACTACAAAAATTACGAAGTCCTTTGCGAAGTTGGCAGCTATGGTGGAATAAGGCCATTATAAATGGACCCTTCGATCTTATGAAGATAATAATTGCAAACGTTGTAATACCAGATAAATGTATATTGTTATGAATTGTTTAATTTTTTATCGTATTGTAAATATTGACTGTTTTTAAATTGCGAATTAATAACCTAATGTAAATTGTGACATTTAATAAATACTTATGGATTTTTTTTATTTTATATATTCAAGTAAGTATTTTTTTATCATAAATAACTAAGATTAATCTTTTTTTGAGAAATTTATCCTTCTAGAGCTCAGTTTATCTTTAATTGAACTGAAAAATACCGGTGCGTAGAGGTAATGTTCAAATGATTTGTTTTTGGTATTTATATGTATAAAGAAAATGCACAAAATATAAATGACGGCCTTATCGCTAGGTTGCAATATCTTCCAGACTTTCATGTCTCCCTGTGTAGAGAGTCTTATGGAAGTCTGACATTAAAAAAGGCGGGATAAATTAGTTCTAATATAATTAATTATAAACCCATAGACTATTTGAGACATAAAAATACTTACCTATAATTACACGTTTATTATATTATCTGTGGTTTAGTCTATATGAAATTTCAACGAAGTTGGCTCTTAGTTTAAATTATTTTTATAAAACTTTCTTACGTTATTACTTGACTTTTCTATAATTCTTGTCTCATATATGTCATTCAATGAATAATTCTACTTACAAAACATTGTCAAGGGCCAAAGGGTTTCGAAGTTTTACGCAAGTACTTAGGAACCTAAAATAAAATTTATGATATTGCAAACTTGGGTGTAATAAATTTCAAACACCGAAGATTTACATATCTACCTACTAAGTACCACATTCATATTTATTTTTGGAATATCTATAATCTACAGTGTAGATTCTACACTATAGAACTTTTATTTCTACAAACTATCAATTAAAATAATTGTAGGTAACATGTGGTCGAATTATTTCTATTGAAGATATTTAAAAGAAAACTTTAATGATAGTTACCTACACAATCTAAATCTACCCTTAAAAATGTTTTGCCTTTCTTTATGTATGTTTGTATTTTAACCACTGAAACTTCTAAAACGAAACATAATTATAATCTGTAGTTATCAGTTTCTATTTATCCCGATATTGAGGAAGATTCGTCTGAAGGAGCGGGCGAAATTGTTATAATATTATGTTTGCATAACTCATAGTCACTTTCATTATTTTTTTTTTATAGTTATGGAAAAAAATAAGCCCGCTTTCCCTTACAACGCGTTTTCCCTAACTAAATGTATTTGTTGCAACTGCCTAAATATAACTAGGAAAAACGCAATATACCTATATAGGTATTTTCTCAACAAAACTGTCACGGGTCAGCTATAATCCCTAACCCTTAGTCCTAACCTAATACACAAAAAGGAACAATTTATGTTCGTTACGAGATACGATGGCCAACCAAAAACTAATTGACTGATTTAAAATAAATCATATACCATTTGAAAGCTTTATTTTTTATACGATCTCCTCATTGATACTTAAAGCTTAACCTCAATAAGAGAGCTATTTTCGTGTGTTTTTTTTAAATCTATGTCTAATAGGTAATTAGGAAACTAGGCTATTAACAAGAAACATTTTTTTAAAATTATCCATTGATTTAGTAAAAAAATAAACTCGTAATCATAAAACATTTTTGGAATGGAGGCTGGAGCTTATCATCGATATAATCTATACTGTCATATATGAGTCATGGAAAAATAATACACTATCATGTCTGGCTTAAAATATTTTAATAGCAAACTTAATCAAATAAATAGGATACCTAAGTATTTCTCAATACTGTAGACTATCTTCTCTGATAGTTTTGGGGTTGGTCGGTAACAGTAACCACGTCGTTGGGGGGATAGTAGCCCGGGTTGTTGTCGGCTACTTGCACTCCGTCGCCCGCGGGAGGCCTGGTATCGCAACATGAACTACATCCGGAACCCATGTCTATCTGTAAATGTTTAAAAATAAATAAATACTACGTTAAACAAGTAGAGCTACTTCTAAATACATGTAGAATGCTGACGCATAAAAGCGGAACAGTGTAAAATTAAACTTATTTGTAGATATTATATAACAGGCTAATAATTATCATTATCATACATTCTACTCATCATATTTATTAAATATTAAAAAAAAAATATTTTTTATATATTTTATTGTAAATATACTTAACATCGTAATATTAAAAAAATACTTACGTTGTACGAGTATATTCGGCGGTAAAATAGGAACTGTAATGACTATCTAAAGATATTTTATTTAATATTTCGCAAATGTAATATAAGTACGTTAAATACATGGAAACGTTCCTGATTAGATAGGTTAACTAATCAATGCGGACAATTTATCGATACCTCGAAATACGACTGATGAGTCTACCTTTGATTTAAAATGTTTTTAAAGAGTAATTATACCATGGCCAATATTATGATAATGAATTCTCAAAAGTACTGATTAGCCGCTGACTAATTTTCAAATATTTAGTGATTAATACCTACTTATGTAATAAAATACAGTCACTACATGATATGCATACACTTATACATACTTACCTACATTTCTAACCGACTACTTGCATTCAATTCACACAGATAATCTTATAGATTACAAAAATTAAAAAAACTAGCTTAAGCTCATGAAATTATTGTACATACATATATGGTATGCTGTGAAACAATGTGACTGTTTGCACTGATATGGTAGCGGTGTGGGTAAGCTGTGCTATGGAGATGCACCGCCGCAAAATAGCTGCGCGAGGAAAATGCACAGGTCGAGCTATGTGAATTGTGACGTATCGATAGTAGGCTCTGCAGTCTGCTCTGCACATAGCAACATAACTAGCGTCCATCCATAGCACGCATCTACAGCACGCATCCATAGCAGCTCCATCCATCCTTCCATATAGAAAACCTTTAGATATAGTGTTGTGGCAAATAAATGTCCTGGCACAACCCTGGATGTATTGCTTATCTTTATGCTGTGATTATTTGAAATGTAAAATGTTACATTGGGGTTGCGTTTCTCAGAGGACGCGCGCAGTTGGGGTGTTGTGATAGAAGGTTTCACACTTATCTCCTTTAACTAGCAATCCTATAGAAAGATTGAAAATTCATTATTCGTAACAAATTGAATTCTCTGATCTGTACAACATTGCTTCCATTACTTTTTATCATCAAATGGAAAATTATAAACAAAACTAACATTTTTGAGAAAAATTTTCTCAAAAATATTACTTTTAACTAATTTGTGAGGATGGATGTTTGTTACTTTTTCACGCAAATACCTACTTCTGAAACGATTACAATTAAATTTGGTATGTAGGTAGCAGAGGACCCAGAATAAGACATAGGCTACATTTTATCCCAGAAATTCCACAGGAACGCGAACTATGTGGGTTTTCCTTTGAAAACGCAGGCAATGCTGCGGGCGGAAATCTAGTTTTCTTTAAATAATAAAGTGACATCAGACCAATAATACACATTGTGGAGGGTATTAATCGATAATTATTTTATTTTATTAACTATAAATGTCCCCTTTAATGTGAAAAGTGATAGGCCCCTTTTCCTTGAAATAGTGAGACATATGGAAAAACATAATTAACTAGATAAGTGAAGTATTCCGCTCTTTATCGTGACCATATATTACAGTATCCGCACATGCAGACACACGGACACATTTTTTAAATATTTTAAACAACATAAATAGGCTTTTAAAAATATCATAAATTTTGCTTTTTTATGTTTATATTTGTTTACTTTTAGGTGCAATATATGTAAAAAAGATATATTTAAATTTCAAAAAATACTTGTTTTTCGTAAAGCGCCGCCGTATACCTCGCGGGCTTCGCGTATGAGGCCCGCGAGGTACCTATACGGCGTAATAAAAAAAAATTAATCCAGTATTTTTTAATTGAAACATAATCACTAACATCCATCAGTTTGTTATTGTTAGATGAAGATAACAAATGAATCACAAACGCGAAAATTTCCTTATGATTTTACAAATTTTTATTCTTTATAAACAAAGTTTTGTCAATATGCATAGAAAATCAATTGATCAACTTTCTTAAACACAATTTTAACAATTTATTGTTATTTAGAATATTTATCATAGGTCTTTGATTGGAATGATTCTTGGAACACATTTCATTTGTATTTCGATGAGGTGTCGAAGCGGCAAACGATGTGAATAAATATCTGAAATGAAAAACATAATATCTAACAAAAATGTATGGAGAAACTTGATTAGCTTGATTAAAACAACAAGAAACAACGAAATATTCTGAGGTACCGGAGGCCCACATCCCTTCCCATCCCCTACCCATCCTCTCCTTCCCTCCCATCCTCGCCCCTTCTACCTAACTCCTTCCAAATCCCTTTGAGGACAGCAACACATCCACTTCCCAGTGGAGTGGATGCTTATGGGCGGCGTGTATCGCTTAACACCAGGCGACGCGTCTGCTCGTTTGCTATCCTATAGCATAAAAAAAAAGTACGAAGTACTTGGTTTTGCCCGCTATGCTTGCGTTCGGAATGTAAAATATCTAAAGCATTCCTGAAAAATATCAGGAACTAAAAAAAATATCGGTTCAGTTGTTTAGAAGCAGTTCAGTGTCAAATAGGCACAGAAGAAAGAGTTTATTGAAGATATTGTATTTATTGTGCCTTTTGGGTAATCAAATACCGCACCAGCATCAAGTTTCTTTAAACCTACTGGTCACTCACCTAAAATATAATTTATAAGGCTTATCTCGCAACAGGATATCCCGGATAATCTCCCGGCGGAGGCGGGGGATACATAGGTGGTTGGTTGTCAATAATAACCGGCGGTTGCGCTATAACAACCGTTTGAGGCGGCTGCTGTTGCCCACACGCGTTCGGACAGAGACACGGCACACAGCATAGCGCGGTGAGAGCCATACAACAAGGGTTCACACAAACTTCACAGTCCCCGCAGTCAAAAGAAATACACAGCCCCATTTCGATACCACTTCTGAATCTATCTGAGCAATGAGCATGACTTATTTGTGACGAGGATATCTAGAGATAAGCTCTTATCTCCGATATTATTTTTGAGTGATATCCGAACTCACAGGTTGATTTTTGTTGACATCGTGTAAATCGTACCAAATGGTCGATTTTATCTAGTTCAAAATTTTGTAACTATTTTATTAAATAAAAGTCAACGTGGTAAAAAATTATTTATTTTTTAGATTTAAAATCGTTTCAAACATAAACATTTTAATTCAATAGTTTTATTAAGCGGTGTTCATAATCTAAATCGAAAGATTACAAAGTTCACAATGATATGAAACAATTATATTTATTTGCACATTTATCACATTACGAATAGGTTTACATTAATTCTTAAAATTAATTATCCTATGCAAAAATACAACAAAAGCAACTAAATGCTATAAATTGTAACAAAGGAATGAGAAACAGAAATTTAAAATAAAAACATGAAATATATTATCTCCATAATAAATATATTGGTAAAACAAAAATAACTAACAAAAATATTAACAACCCAGTTCAACAAGCGAATTAACAAGCCAACATTTTTATTGATTGAAATGATTGGCTCAGATGCTGCCAGTTGTCACATGAATAAAAATTATTATCGTTTACAATTAGGAAGTTTGATGGTAAGTACAATTACGGATAAATATTTAAAAACACTTAAACTAAAAACTATTATTTTCTAATGATAAAATATATATTATGCTGCTATCTTATTTGATGTAGATTGTAATGATTTGTAATTATTGAGCAATTGATTTTTTAATGCTTCATAACTAATATTTCTCTATGTGTTTTTGTACGGAATATAAATTAACAAAAAGATAAACTTCACACCATATGTAGTCTTGTCTGATGTTTAAATTTGACCACCTACTAAAATATACCACCATGGAATAGCAGAATCGCCATTTGGGGACGCAAATTTTTAATACTAATAAATAAAATATTTATGGTTCAATCCTTTATGATAAACAATACACAAAACCTTTAACTTTTCTCTATGTGGATAGGTTTATAACTTTTAAACTGGTGTTACAAAATGTCAGCCAACTGATGGCAGACAATCCCGGCATGTTCACTCAAGAGGGACAAATGTTACAAATGACTCAAGTGTGCTGTGACGTACCATTTGTATTTGGTTGTAACGCACATAAGCATAATATGTAGTTATCCAGCTCTATCTATACAATCCAAGCTTTAAATTCGGTTGAGTTGCCTGCAAGAGACAAGCGAGTTGTAAAAGGGGTATATAAATGTTTTATCTGGTTTTGCATATTGTAAATATCGTAAATAACTATCTATAAGGTGGTGGTGGTTCATGGCTAGGTCTTTGGCGGGGAGGCACTTGCACGACCGTGGTGGTGTGGTGCACCACGGTGCGGGGCGGCGGCTCGGAGCAGCAGTCGCAGCAGAGACACGGGATGCAGCAGCAGCAGCACGGACGACATGATATGTTACAACCCATCCTGGAATTTAGGAATGCTAGCATTATTTATAAATTTATATTTATATGCTAGCATTAGGTACATCATACAAGATTGTGAAAAGGCATACATTGAATAAAACATTGATAGGCTGATCGGTGGCTCTAGATAGAGAATTCTATATTTCTAAAGGCTGCAGGGAACTGCTTTAAAAACATTAATGATAAAATGGTCAAGATTGTCTTCGGAAAAAAATTAGAGACGTAGAGACGACCTATACGTCATAAAAATATAAAGGATCAGATTAAAAAAAATATATTCAAATATTACTAAGATTGTCTCGTTTGAAAACGTATTATCAATAAGCCTTCAATTCAGTCACGTAGCGTTAGCTTCCATGGTCAAAAGTTTTTAAGTGTAATACATTTTTTTAATAATTTAAGATTGCTAAATAAATGAGTTAGTTCTTGACTGGTTTAGCCTAAATAAACTATTTAGTTAGCTTTACCTATTTTTTATGTTCAAAATATTCTTCTGGAATTTGTCAGATATTTTATTGTTTACTGAACTTGCCTGTCTGGTGGTTATACTTAAAATACATAGTAAAATCATAATGACTCAAAAGAAGCAGATAAGTTTGGATTCACTGATAAATTTATTGATAAATTATATTTATCTTTACTAACGGTACAATTACCTTGAATCTTGATAACTTAGCAATCATAATTATTTTATTGACATTTAATCGGAAATTTAATATGATAGCTACTTTGTACTTATATTTGTGCTATATTTAACTATAAAATATAGAAAAATATCTCTTAAAACAATAATGAGTTAAGAAGTTCTTGAACTAATTTAAGTCGACATACTTTAAGCGATACCTTATACAGTACAGTACATGCAAAGAAATGGAAGTGTCAAGGTAAAAACGATGACGTGGCCACGAAGTAAACACATAAAATGTATGGAAGCATGCTAATATGTTCTATGTATATGAGGAACATTATATTTTATCGGTACATGTTTATTATTGTTATGAGCACAATATTAGCCATTCTCTAACAAAAATGACGTTGAGGTCTTTTGCATAGTGGGTAGAATAAACAATAGTAATTCTATGTGGTATGCCGCATGGCACTATTCGTTCTAAAACAGGAAAATGACAGAAGATAATTTTAATTACAAAATTTCAAACACTATACGAACAGGTAGTTAAATTTTTAACTAATCGTTAAAGGGGAAACTGATGAGGCAATTGTTCTGCTTATCAGTAGGTAAACGTAAGCAATATCCGCTTGGCATTATTATCAATTTTGTATTACTTATATACTTACCTGTATGTTTAATGGAAACCAAACTTTTACTTATAAATGTTAGTTCTATATATTGTGTGTTTATCTAAATGTGAATATGGCAAGCGTGAACAATTATTAAGCATTAAACGTGGATCACATTGCGTGTGAAATGTGGTCGTCCACAGGTGCAAAACTTACCTTAACTATTTAATTGAGAATCTGTTCATCTATATGAAGGGTAGCCGGGGTAGCCTCCTTGTGGTGGTGGCGGTGGATAGCCTCCTTGTGGGGGATAGCCCGGGTAGCCGGGATACCCGCCAGGCGGCGGCGGGTGTGGATAGCCCGGGGGCGGGTTGTCGATAACAACAGGTGGCTGCTGTATTATCACAGTCTGCGGCGGCTGTTGCCTTTGCTGACCGCAAGCGTTCGGGCACAGGCACGGGATGCAGCAACACGCCGTCAAAGCCAAGCAGCAGGGATTCACACAGTCACAACTATCACAATCCCCACAATCGAGTGAGAAGCACAGCCCCATGATGTTACGTCGCGCCTTTAACTAAAACACATATATATATATTATGTGTGTGACTAATGATATGCCTCGTGATATCAACTTATCACTTCGTAGGTACTAAAGCTTGTTCTGTGTTTAGTGTTGGTTTTATTGCCATACTAATACGAATTCTCTTTGCAGCTATGTAAATTCGAAAATCGCAATGTAGAGTCGTGTTGATACTGGGAATTATAACTACATACTTTACTTTTATCAAAAGCCAAATATGCTGTTATCTTTTGATAAAAGATAATGCCTATTTATTGTAGCTTCCTTTGCATGCTTCAATAAACGAAGGCAGGTATATCTGTACGTAATACCTATATAGTGAGTAGTGACCTAATATTCAAATTAATTCTTACAAACATTATGAATTCAATCTTTTTAAATTTAACGAAATTAGACTTACTAGATATACATTTACTTACTTAGATACTTATACATTTTATCTACTTTAATAAACGTTTTTTTTAACGTTCATAATAAAAGATATTTAATTTTATAAAGATTTCAATCAGCGACAATAACAAATTATAATTTAAGAAGATAATAATCGATAACATTATTTTAAGAAATGTAAGCCTATCTACATGATAGTGGACGACCAATTATTGTGAGCTAAAGCATTAATATATATTAATGTATGTATTTCTTACCTTATCGAGCCAAAAGTAATATTCAATTTACAATATAATTAAAACAACAATGCACCTAGCGGCCGAAGAAAATAAAATGTTTGTTAGCACTTGTTTGTCACACTGCGGGAAAAACTGTGATGCGGCCGCTTGCGCACAAGTCAATATTTTTCATTGACTATACCTCCTCTGTCTAACCAAAGCACTCACCACATGAATGAAAAGGATAACTATAGCCCACGCAATGCAAGCGGAAAATGAATTCGTAACGACAACCTTGCTCCGATAGGAACAATACTATAAGAATATTTTATTTAAAATACTTTACAAATTAACTTTAATAGCAACTCTCATTTCAAAGTAATTTAAATGCGTCATTATAACGTTATCTTAATTGTTAAACAATACCTTTGAAAATTGTACGATTAAAATTGTGTTTCAACCTTCAACTATATGTGGGCTTTCATATGATTCATAATATTATTGTGCATGAGTGTATTTCTGTTCGGCTACTTCGTAATGAGGAAATATTACGCAGAACTGATGTAATTTTGACTAGGTACGCTGTATCCGGTGATGTCCTTAATAACGTTTTCAATAAACGGTAACCGAACATAACAATGTTTGTAATCATCAATAATTACTGTGTTGCAAAATACATTCTAATTCGTTATTGGAAGATACCTTTGTAATTTATTTCAACATTAAAGTGATGTTGCAATTAATTAACTAAGTATGGTGACAATTAAATTCTTAAATTTTACGCTATCCATACTATTTACTCACAGAATGACCTTAGAAACAAAACAGGAAGGTATTGCAACCATATCACGGTTACTGAACACGAGGACAGTCTCGATTTTCTTTGGCGAAACCAATCAATAAATATTAAAATGTAGAAGTTACGGACTTACTAACGTAACAATATTTCGGCACCTTCAATACTTTATTTCAAAACTTACATTAAGTAATTTTGCTTTTACTTCTATAAAGGCGTTTAGTTTTAATAAAAATCAAACTACATTTTATGAAACACTACTAGATTCTCAAACTTTAAAGTACAAAATGAACAAGCGCTCGAATCTTCCTAGTATCGCGTCTACAATGAACTAAAGCAACAATAATAGAACTCACACAAAGGCAATAAATATACACATAACACAGTTTAACACACATTATTTAAATTACTAACATACCGCACCGTTTAATTTCTATGGAGAATACATATTTCAATTACGTTAATTAAAATTGAAATCTATTGATTAGTTAAATGTGTCACCTCTCACCATAAGTTTAATGTTAATGATATTATATTTAAGAATAGGAGTAAGTATTGTGAAATGAGTTCAAATCAAATCAAATGATTTATTTATTTCTCCTCACAATTCCCAATCACATCCAAATTAATCTACACGAGTTAGCTTAATAAAATCGTTATCTATAGACAAAAATTGGAGAGACAATCTTTTTTTCTATTACTAATTGTGTAGGTAAGTACCAAATTCCACAAATTTATGATACGTATTATTCGACTATTGTGACATAATATATATAGAAATAATATAGTTAGCGCATGCGTTAGGTTAGGTTTTAATTTGCTCTACCACTCCATCAAAATTGGTCGAGGCACTGAAGGCAACTGAAGTTGGGAAGAACATAATGGTTCCAATCATAGTTTATTGTTCAGTATCTATCTAATAACATATTATAGGAGGCTCCCTAACATAATTTCTGGCACTGAGAGACCGGTTAGACCGCTACGGTGCTAGACGCTAGTCGCTAACACAGCCGTAATAAAGTTGAATATCGCGTGCGCTCTTTGATCGCCTCAATTCTTATTTCGTTTATAACTAAAGTAATAATTGATCTAGAGAAAAAATATCTTGGGATTGGATAGTAAACTATATTTTCTTACTGTTAACATTTATTTTAGACATAAAGTCCAAGTAAATCTTAAAAAAAATGTAATAATTCTTAAAAAAAGCATAATTTTTGAGTAAAAAATGAATCGAGCGAAAATGTTACAATTACGGTCTTGTACATGGAAAGAAAAAGATTAAAAGATCCAATAAATCAAATACTAAAGTTCCATTTTGATTGTACCTATGTGTGACTGTTTCAGAATATTAATGCAAATTCACATAAAATTTAGGGAGCCTCCCTTTAACTGTACATATAAAATATTGAACATCAGGATTTCTACATGTGTACAATAAATCAATACATTTATTACATGTTACAAATATTATATAAAATTGTATAAAACACCCAAACAATGTGAGCAGAAAATCATAAAATTAATCAGTGTAATCCTGGTAATCTTATCGCGAGAGCGCGTCATACTCAATCAATGCCAAAATTAAAGAAGGATTTACTGTGGTGTGATACGCGAACACGGCGCGGCGCGTAGCTGATACTCGAATTATAATTAAAATAATACATCGCAATAAAAATGCGAAAACAAAGCGATGAGTGGTGAAGACTACGCTTTAATCGCTTTAGCAGAAACTACCAAAGACTGTGTTAAACCGTTTAAAGCTGAAAAATTTACCCTATTGGAGCCTAAACCGAAACGTAGAAGAAATGAAGGAAGTCGATCGTTTTTTTGGAAACTACCGACTTTACGTCTGGTGCCAAGTATGAGCCAAGTGCGACACAGGTTAAGGAAATTGAGCTGTGTAAGTAACGACGAAGATGAGGAACAAATGATTACAGCTGATATGCCGAGACACAGAAGTATCGATATCGGCGTGGGGTTGGCTCGGCGAATGTCCCTTTTTATATTTACAAGACGATCGGTCTGCGTGCATCCCTATCATCCCTTCACGCCTAAACAAACAACAAGGAAGATTTATCTAAGATGTGACGATAAAAAATAGAAGAAAAAAACAGTATGTTATGTAATATCCGTCCATTTTAAGAACGTAATTACTAATTAATGATGATAATAATCAGAGAGGTGACGCTCAACTACCTTAAAAGATAATGTGTGCAAGCAAGGAAAAGAAAAATAGTAGAACTTAAAGGAGATTCATTTTGTATTTTAATTGGTATTATCAAAAAATTACATGGATGCCGTCGCGTCGTGATGTCACTATACTTAAATGTCCTCTCAAATTTGATTGACTGGAAGAGATTGTTTTATAACTATAAGCCGCCTGTTGCAATTTGATCGCGTATTTTGCATTTCCTATAACTAAATGTAATATTATTAATGTGTTATCTTGGTTTGTACAATAAATAATAACTAATGTAAATACAAAGATTGTTTAATGTTAACCAAAATATTTATTTTAGGATATTAAGTACCGAATTAATTATATATTTTTAAAGTTTATAAATTATAGTACATCTAAAGTTACAACTTTTGAAGTATTATTTTAAACTAATACATAAATAAAATCATATAAAATATATAGGTTCATCTGATCCAAGTAATTAATTATTAGGTTCATAATAAGGTAAGTAAGTATATACTCTTAAATGATTATTATTTAATACCTAATTAATGAATAAACTCGGGAGATTATGGCGATTCATTATTTAAAACTAACAACAAGCAAATGAAGCAAGCCATTGATATTTCGATAATTTCATTCTTGTATACATGCTATTTGAATTTGTTTTATCGAGCTAGGAATGTGCGAAGTCTTTTCTGTTTTTTATTTGTTAGATTGATAATACCAACATAAATTACCGTGTAATCTATTAATCTGATTACTAAAAAGGAAGTTTAATATTTATCTATTGAGTATTGAGTTCTAGTATGTAATGTAGATTGCGAGCCGTAAGATACAAAATAAAAATCCACTACAAAATATTATTTTAATACGTGTGTAATAAATAATAATACCGCATTTGAGTAACTTAATAAATAAAAAAACTGATTTCAATCAAATTTTATTTAAATATTAAATATTTTAATGTACATATATCCAAAGCCACTATTTTCATATTATTAACCGCCATATTTATTACACTTCTTACATATTATATTTTATTTTTAAACATTATTGTTTTGTGTTATTATTCCGCTTAAAATCCTAATCTATTGTGTCGTGGCCCGATCGGGCCGCTCGGTGGTCAATGGGTTAATGAGTGACAATGGTTCCTTTACGAACTACTGAGAATTAAAAAAAAAATACTGAGAATATGTCAAACGAAAGTTATGAGGTGCAAAGTTGGTCGCAAAGCACCTTACCAAATGTCTATCAATTTTTCGTAAAGTAACATATATTTCAAATTCAAAGTAGTAACTCTTAAAAAAAAAAACAAACAAATATCTTAAGTTGTAAGTACGTGCAAGTCAGCACTTAGCTTACTTCAATTGATAAACATACAAATTGAAGTATGCTAAGGCATACGAGTTAAAAATACTGTTTACGAAAGAGAAACCGATCTTAGAAAATATGTTTCTCGGTTATCAATGTTTCTATAGGTTTATTGATAACATAGAAAACGAAACATATTTTCTGAGATCGATTTCACTTCTGTGAAAAATTGATTAATAATATCATACTTGATTCAAAGAATACTGATATTTATTTGCTAGAATATTTCTTACTACAAAATAACTATTGCTTACGCCTTACAGCAACACAAAATTTTACATGTATTTTAAGCCATGGAAACAATCAAGATTGATCATAAGAATTGAAATATGGCATTTCTTCAATATTTGAATAACCACATAAAAGAATAATAATGCAAATAATTTCAAAGTAGTGGAGTACTTGGTACTCGAAAATAATAAGATACAATACTGAGGTACTACCTAAATAAACTAAATATATACGTATGTTCCTAAATAGGCAAACCAAATACATTCAATACTAACTTTTTCAATACTATGGCAAACTGTGATTTTTTCGAGTATATAAATAAATAATATACTTACTAAAACTAATATAACAACGGTGCTTGTTAAAATATGCGAATAATATATAAATAATAATTTTACAATAATTTAGGATAACAAAACCATTAATCCCAACTACTTTTGAGTTTTTAACTGTGATGAGTACGATCTTATAAACTGTAAAATTAAGACAATCACAAGGATTATTCGAAAATCTATTTAAAATTAGCGTGTTATGAAAGGATAATGTTTGTCCCTTCAACTAGCTTAAATTAAATTAAATAACTAATCTCATTAACGTCGGAGATTCATCATTCATAAACTATATTTCTTCCTCCTTTAACGATACAGATACATACTTATATGAAGGTCGAGGAAATGTCATTGAACTGTTTGATTATTTAACATATTTCTTAACGGTGTTTTCCTTCATCAATCGGAGTACAAAATAAAGTACTGTATATTTAAAAAAAATATATATGCACTCTTTTCTAATCGTGATACAAGAACTGCTTCATTTTAATTGCAGACCATAACTACTAAGTCAAACATTCCTCTATAGTATATACTGATATTAGTACTTAAATAACAATGTGCTACCTAAAATAGATTGTAGGCTTTGTAAGCCTAATTATATATAAATATTTAACAAACCCATTACATAATAATATGATACATTCATGTATTTTCATAGTTTTACTTTTTACCCATTTCTAAAGTTCTATGAGCAGCAGCTTCCATTGCATTGATGAGTGTCGCCCTGAAAAAAATATTTAATTATACATTTTTCTCCATTTAAAAAATGATCACAGAATATTGTCTATAATCAAGATTCTACATCTTTAATCTATATATATAAAAATGAAACCCGTTTCGCGTTGTCACGGCATCACGTGTGAACGGCTGAACCGATTTCGATAATTCTATTTTAAAATGTTTGTGGAAGTCCAAGGATGGTTCTTATGTAGAGAAAACGTAAATATGTACGAACGAAGCCGGGGCGGACCGCTAGTAAATAATAATAATCAAGATTGTGTTGAGTACTTAAATTATTTTTTTACATAAAACATACATGATTATTTTTAAATCATTTTTAAATAGTAGTCTTGAAATTAAAGTCTTATCCAGTTCCAATTAATTAATTGCCACTTTACTAACACACTTCCATAAATAACTTTCACCACTTAAAATGCGAAAACTTTTAATTTTTTTTTTTAATAATTTTTCTAAAATCATACCTAAATTTCCCATCTTCCAAAGCGGCTACACCAGCAATCGTAGAGCCTCCTGGAGAACACACCTCATCTTTCAACAATCCAGGATGTTTGTTACTCTCGAGGACCATTTTCCCGGATCCCATAACCATTTGAGCTGCTAGCCGTATCGCTTGAGCTCTCGGCGCGCCTTGCTTCACTACACCGTCGGCTAGAGCTTCTATTGCTATGTACATCTGAAATTCAAGAATAATAATATGTTTGTCAATTAATAATGTAGGTAATAAATATATACACAGACAGAGATAGATTTGGTACATTAGCATCAGAATTATGTGTAAAACATTAAATAAAGGTATAACATAACAGACACAAAACTTTTGTATAGATTATGTGAGAGCAAAATTATCTATGTATGTAAAATATTATTTAAGTATTTCAAACTTTGAAATCTAAAGACTATAATATAATAATTAAATGTTTAACATCTCACACATCAAAATGGGAATTGCAAGACAATAAATGTGGACATTACAATTTACACAAGTGTGTTAAAATTTACATGGTATACTTGATTCGATTTTAGAACAATATATTATTGTATGGTTACATTGTAGTTTAAATATTTAACTACATACCTTTTTTTTCTACCTTTTTGAAAACTTCTTACCTAAATAATAATAACAAAAAAGTTGAAATTTTTAGAACTTTCACTCAATTAGCAAACTATTTATAAATTTATATCAAAGTGTAAGAATAATATTATTGCATTTGTAACAGTCCAATAATAATACTTGGTAATTAGTAGATCAAAGTCCAGCTTTAGAACATATTCTTGTTAACATAAATATTCATTAATAATTTTCTAGAAAGTTTTTACAGAAAAGTACAACCACTATTATACAAACTTACAAAAGCAGGACCACATCCAGTAAGAGATCCCAAAGAGCTCAAATAATGTTCCGGAACCCTTTCACAGATTCCACATCCAGAAAGCAAATTCTCCAATTCTGCACATTGTTGTTCTGAAACTGTGCTATCTGGAGAGTATAAGCAAGCACCAGCACCAACTGACATGGGTGTGTTAGGCAATGTGCGAATCACTTGCTTCTCACCTGGTAGATTACTTAAAACCTGAAAAGAGTGGAAGGAATGTTGTTTGAAACAGAATATTGGTTTTAATCACTGTTACCCCCATAGAAATAAGACTGAATTTGTTTCTAAAATATAAATTCTTAGGTTTATTTCAAAATGAAATACTAAAGTATCATTAGGATGTGTTAAAAAGAAACCCAAAAACGTTGGTAGTGAATTGTTTGCATTAATAAGCACATCATACCTTATGTAAATGCTCAATTGTGATCCCTGCTAGAATTGAAACAACTAATACTTTTTTGGTGGCAATGATATTGGGCATAGTGTTTGCACAATCATCTATTGCTTTTGTTAAAAATTGAGGTTTCACTCCCAAAAAGACAACATCACAATTGCTGTACACCTCACCATTTTTATTTGTTATATTTGCACCACAATCTTTCCAGTGATGAAGATTTTCTAAATGTGGTCCTGATACCCATATTTTAGAAGTTGGAAATTCACCTGTAAAAAAAGCATTAATGCAATTTATATGTATAGTGGATTTATTATTTATAAATTTATAATTATACCTATGTACTTTGAAATGGTTCAGACTCTTCTAACAAAAAGTAAATTTTTAAAATTTAAGTTTGAATAATGATGTTATTGGTAAAACTGTACTTTATAGGACATCTATTTCTTCATCACTTCACTTTACACTATCACACAAATATTCGGCCTGGGTGGGAATCAAATCCACAACCACTGGCACTGGCTTGGAAGGCAGGGTCACTACCAACCAATCCAACCGGTCATTTAAGTATATAAACTTTAAAAAAAATGACAAATTAATAAATAACATTAATTACTATTATAATAATAAAAGCTTTCAGTATTGTATAATATTATACTTAGATATCATTTAACTTATTTATAGACTTAAATAATATAATGTACAAATTGTTACCTTTTTTAATTATTCCTTGAAAAATTGATGTAGACATATTTCCTCCTCCAATAAAACCCAAATTATAAGACATGATGACTAGATTTTAAAGTACTAGGTAATATTTTATGTGAAAGTTTTTAGAAAAATTCTTTCCTCAATGTTTTTCGAAAACTAGATTCGAAACACAGATGTCTTTATTCACTGCTCTGGAAAAAAACCACAACCTGTTTTAGTTTGTCGGTTGGTAACCAAAATCACGATGATAGGATTTTTCATTACAACTGGGTACCTATATTTATAGGTAACGGAAAATATTCTTTAATTGTACAAATACAATACAAATTTCTTACAAATTTATTTCTATATGTTTATTAGAGAAAATAAATCTTTTTTTTTTCACGTTTATTTTTTCTGCGCATATTTGGCAGAGATTTGGCCAGATTTTGGATTTGAGGTTTGACTTTTGAGTTTTGACCTGAAAATTAAAATGTCAAATCACAGAGCAAGTAATTGTCAAAGAGAATACAAATCTGTGATACAAATACGTAATTATTGTCAAATGACAGTTTTATCCAAGAAGCTAATATCTAATACACTGGAGATTTCAGTATGAACATTAACTTGTAACAAGAAAATATGACCTTGAATGACGCCAGTATGTTTTTTTATCTCTTTCTGTGGGGGTGACCAAGTTAGGTGTGAAAGAGATAAAAAAACATACTGGCGTCATTCAAGGTCATATTTTCTTGTTACAAGTTAATGTTCATATTGAAATCTCCAGTATA
>CAJQZM010040760.1:0-21187 GCA_907164665.1 Colias nastes | reverse complement strand
GAATAGGTGTTTTTGATTCATTATTAATTTAAAAGTAATTGATTTAGACCACGGAATTAGACAAGAGTCACAACGTCACAACCAAGTAGATATGTTCTTAGAAAATATTGAAACTTACAAAAACAGTTATTAAAAAACGCAATTTGGATTAGGTATATTTTAGGATTGACCGCAAAAATAAAACACAATTAATCGTGGCGAAAGCAAGTTTGAAAATTTAAAAAATTTGAAGAGAAAAGTTTAAATCACATATACCTATCGACGACATTCTGGTATCCCGATATGCACCTAAAACAAGTAAAAAGAAACTGTTTACTGCATACAACAAACAAAATGCTAAAATTAAATCTTAAAATACCGCGACTAGCCTAGCTAGAAGACATTTGAATGTATCATCCCTTGACGTATCCAATTATCGTAACTTTTCAAACGACAAGCGAATGACTGTTGACGTATTGCCTCAAATCAAAGCACATCTTGCTTCGCCGCACGAGCGTTGTTTTTTTCCGAGAATACGGTGGAAACGGGGATCGCACTGTCTCGTACAGAATTAAACCTTGTTTAGTTTGGTCGTTGCCCTAAATAGAGATCTCTTCCTTCCTAATGATTTACAGTTTACACGCACATTAAATTGCTGTTTTCCGCGCTTGTGTAACCAATTCTATATTCAATGGTATATAAATACAAGCGGCTGAAACAGATATCGATCATGTTTTTGTGAAATCCACTAGATATTTCTTGTTTGGTCTTATTTGTGAATGGGACTTTTTAAATTTTTAGTACATATGTTTATGGTCGGTTTGGTATAGGTAAACCAGAATCTGATGGCAATTAGGGAAATCAAAATTTTGAGTGTGCAACCCTAGGGAAAATGGACTGAACGATCTTGATACTGCTTATTTTTTATTTTGTCCTCAATATCATTAGTCACACTACATAAGTGGACAATACTCTACTTAATAATGAGATCTCCACTTAATATTATGTAGGTACATACTTACATGTATAATAAACATATTAGTTTTATTTAGGTAATACATATTATTATTTACACATACCTATATTTGTATAGTTATATCATTATTATTATGTCAAAATATGAATGTAATGATAATGCAGATCAAAACTAGATTGCTTATAATTTTTTATAAAATAAAACAAAAATAAAAAAAAAACTATGTTTATTTTCGTAAGTATAAACAGATACACACATTATAAAGATAACTTGGACAGCTTGGACTTGACGAATAGCCGTATTGGAAACTCCTGTAATAAGTTTTCATAAAATTATATTGTAATCAACAAACAATACTATAGTTACCTACTTATTAATATTTTTAATTTAAAGTATCAAAACGGGTAAGTCAAATTTACCAATAAAATCTTAAAAATTGAAAATTGTGATGTTTTTGACCCTTCTTCATCGAATATTTTTCTATACACATTTGCATTGTAAACAACACCTCTTGCTTGTGATCGCAGCGGCTTTTTCGACATGTTCGAAGATTTTTTAGACAAAATCCTAAAAATTATTCATCAACTGTGAAGAAGACAAATAATTTGACAACCAATTTGATAGTTGTCAAATAAAGTTGCCACATGAAAATCTTTTATTTTTTATAATATATAAATATGCCATCAGATTCTGGTAGATCCCGAAAAAATTGAATGGTAGAAACTGTTTTCCCAAAGCAATCATGACAATTTCAACAAGAAAAGGAAGCTAGAATAGCCACGTGATTCTACAAAACATGTAAATGCCTCAACATAGCCCGTTTAGTTACTGCAAAATAAATCGGTAATAAATGTCAACCTAACAATTTGCTCATAGGCATTATTTGGAAATTGATGTCACCACTAATGAGACAATCGACCGAAGCTGCGTTCTTTACGCATGTTTTTTAATAAAAATCTTTATATAATATTGCATGTATGTACTCCAGACAAACGCCAGACGTTGTTTTCCAGTGAAATACTTACCAAATGATTCGTTGACAATTCTGTTCAATTGTTTTCTTTAAGTAAGACGGAAGACAATAGAAACTTTGATTAAGAGAGAGGATCCCGGCCTGGATAAATGTTTAACTGTGGTGCTGAAAAGAGGCAATAAAATAATCTCTCTTTTTATATTCATTAATTCAATCATCAGGTGGTTTTCCATTCTGCGTGTTTTGACTGCTGCCTTGACCACTCGGCCAACCATGATCACATATGAAAGCAAGAATTTATAATATTCCTTATATAAATTTATCAAATTTTCATATGATTAAGTTTAAAGTGGTGTAGGTATGATACGCGTTTAAAAAGGTAAGCTAGTTCATCAGCGTCAATAAGAAGCACAATATAAAAAAAAAGACGGGTTGCACTCCGGGAGTGCCGGCAGAAGTGAAAACTTGATTATTAACGTTCAGCATGTTTGATATTTTGGAATGGTATCCGTCTTACGCATGGAATATAAGGGCTAAAAAAAAATCCGTCTTACGCTTTTTCGATCAGGCCACGTGTCCTGACGCGAGTTTAAGATTTTATACCCAACGCCGCTAAAGAAGTTTTCACTTCAAAAATACACATTTCTCTATTAATATTTCGAAATTGTCGTGATAACCGCTATGACAAACAAGTTTAAAATATTAGCGTTCTTTTATTAGAATTTTATATTTAGGATTTAGGTCTAGCCTTTGTTTTTATCTAGCTCTACAAAAACAAAAGCTGTCACAAACAATTTGGAACAAATCGTCTAATTACCACATCTTCCTGTCTTTAGCTATATTATATTATCGGTGGCTATACATTGGCACAGATGCAACGGAAACAAGTGACGCACAATATTCGCGTAATCTATAAATACGACTAATGTTTAAATAGATGTTGGTCCATGTAACTGAAGTCTATTTATGGTAGTTACGTATTCGAATTAATACAGCTATTTAATTCAGATGTAACGGGAGTCCCATATCTTATGGAAGCTTGACAAATCTTTATAGATATGAAATATGTTCAATGTTCATCCAAGTCTTATTATTATGATAGTTTAAACTTTAAACAATTATGAAATTTATAAAATGAACACGCGTAATCAATATAGGTAAGATGGCTGAGCAGGTAGGTATATCCACAGTATTACCATATTTCGTATATCTACCTACTAAAAACTAAAAATCAATTGTTTCTTATGTTTCTTTTAAAGCTAACTTTCGAGGGTCTATGAGATAACAATCCATTTAATAAATAATTAGTTTGATGGGTACGATCAGGTTTATACAAGAATTAAAAACTTGGTTAAAAATACTTCCAATTTCGTATTAACTATAGATATTGAGTGCTTTAGAACTGGACATAATCACGACAATATGGAGGTATATTTTATTTCAGATTCGATTAATTTTCTACAAGAAAATGTACCTACCAATGCTTTCTGGTTTCGACGATAATAAGATTTACTTATAATATCGTTCTAAAATCTGTTAAAAATGGATTGGTAATAAAATTTCAGGTCGACATCCCGCTAATTACATACCTACGTAGATAGAATCTATTTTTATTAGTACCTAACGAGAAGTCGACACTAAAAATACAAAACTATTGCAAAAAATATCTATTTGTGAAATCGTCGCTTTTAACTTTTTTATTGTTGCTGTTACAAATAAATCAGCGCCAGCTTTTCATAAATTCTGTAGGTACGCTAGAGTTGAAATTATTATGTATTTAGGTTTTATCGTATTATTATATTGTATCAATGTTAATTTTGATGTGGTAGGTCAAATTTTATTCACACGTAGAGCACATTCCTTACGAATTTAGTACTATGAAGCTATACTACTTCACAGTAGCGTTTGTACAAAGAATCAGTGCATCGGATTTAAATTCCTATGAACCGTAAATCTTTAGGTAGTATGACTATAATATCACAGTATTACAATAAAATATGGTAATACTGTGACTATATCTACCACAAATAATTTTTGTGGCATCACATTTGTTTTATGCGACGGCTTAAAATACACATACTTACTAAACAGATTGCGAATCCAAAGCTTACCTTCCTCACTTTCGCAATAAGAGGTAGGTAGCAGAAATATTGCACCCAACAACAATTTAAGGGGCCGCACGATCCCACAAACCTATCATCACGATTTCTGCAAACCAATGGATATTTAGAGATCGACCTTGTTTTATTTCGATCCTCGATCAGGCAGACGTATACTAAAATATAAATCGAGCAGATTTAAAAGCAAGGAATAATGGTGTGCGCCGACACCTGGATGGATCAGTTTGGAGTTTCGCCAGCGAGATAAGAGCCGATAAAGAAGGACTACCAGGAAGGTGATACAGGATATGTATAGATTTATTGCATACAGTTTACAATTGGCCAGTGAATTGGTACACAGAGATTAAAAAGTAAAGACAAACTTGGTCTTTCATCTGAGAACTGATGGTGTGGTCCAAAGAAAAATATCAATCCACAAGTTACGAAAATGTCATAATGAAAGTGGTAGGTATGTGCCAGAACAAAAAGTTTTACGATAATTGAGATGCATTTAGACTGGCGGTGGATTGTCGTTAAAGTTCTCATAAAAAGCCTACAGTCTAAACAGTGACGCTTATAATAAACAAAATAAAAATAATATTATGCAGCATATCAGAGATTTATACTCGTTCATTTTTTTAAATGCTCAAGTTTATTACGGGAACCATGAATCAGCGAATATTAATCCAATAAGCCTAACTAACAATGTTCAACTGAGATCTTAACGTTTCGTTTCAACGTTGTTAATGTGTTTGTGAACTACATTTTTTGGTATAATAATTTTAGTAGTCCATTAAAACGTCTATGTCGATGGATGTAAGTCATAAAAATATCGCGCTTTGTTATTCTCTCTGCAAATCAAAAGAGATTTTAAAGCGTCTTGATGAAAATTGTTTCTGCCTCAAAAATAACATTCAGTTTGTAAGTAATTTATCATTATAACAAGCTTGGGTAAACTTCATATTTATGACGAGTCATTTTGAAATATCTACTCGTTATAAATTGGTTAATAAAATAAAAACAAGTTCATATTTTTCAGTCAAATTTATTATTTAGTAGGTACGTATATGAATGCCTCCTCATTTATCATCTTACAATAGGTACCTACATGGCTGCATCTGCATGCAAAGTAGATTATTTTCTTTAAACTGTGTCTAGAAGACTTGCTTACATATTCGGAATTAGATATTTATCGATAATTACTGAGAGAAGAATATACTTAAGACATACCTAAATCCAAAACTTATGGGTATCTAAAGTTTTATTTCGTTTATGAGCAATCTAAAAGCATATCTATGTATTTGTGTAATCGTAACCCAAGAACTAAAAAGTTATAGTATATAGGTACTATATGTACCTATGTGATTTTTGGAATAGACAATAATATGTGATAATATCGTCTCAGAGACTAGCTAGCTATTTTACTAGATACCTTCCTAATCTATGTTTGTTCGCTTTATACGATTAATATTCTTTGGTCTAATTTGTCATTATTCTACATATAGTACCTGGGCACTGTACACACAATTTATATATATAATTTGAACGTAGGTAGGTACCGATCTATATCGGTAATCGATACATATGAAATAAATCCCCCGTTCTTTTTACCGCGTCAATTTCGGTAGGTAATAACAAATTATCTAAAATTCCAAACTATTTAAAAACCTGTAATTCCCAGAAGATATTTACTGAGCGCAGACGATAAAAACGTCGTGATAATTATAGGATTTCTTAAAAATAGTTATTTACGAAGCATTACCGTCACAGCCGGGTAACGAACCCACGGGATTTAATTCACTTCCTTCGTGCGTACTTTGCATTCCTACATCTCCTAGTATTTACATAAACCGATTTGTTTATACTGCTAGCTGTACTTACATGTAAAAATAGGCCACTTGCCAAAACATGGATATCCGTGTGTTTAACTAAACTTTTCTAACGTAAATAATTTGTTGTGAGAAACAATGAATGATTTGTAATGTTTCTGTACATTTTGATTTCATTTAAAATGTCTGCGTCGGATTTAATAATTCAATTTTGCTGGTTCATTGGACTAGTGATTTAAGTAATTTAAGAATACACAGAGGTTTGTTTTGTTTTGAGAGATGGCAGTCACAGGGAACTGGGAAGGTACTTTTTCAATAGCTATAAATGATTAACTACATCGTTTCATAGTTTATGCACAGTAACTTTACTTGTGAAATATTATTATTAAATTTTCCTAATTTCTAATAACGTACAACACACTTACCTAATATTATAGTATTGAATTTCACAGGCCTTTCAACAGCCACAGCCCATACAGAACAGTCTGAAGACAGAAGAGTTGAAGAAAGTTCTCCATAAATTTGTCTTTTTCCGCTTTGCTGCTGATGCGTTGCACATTGTCAACAGCAAAGTGAAAAGGTCTCCTTTATGAGAACTTACTCCGGTTGCGAAGATGGACCAACGTAGTACAGTCTACAGATCAAGATTTCTCAAGATAGCAGCTAATCAATTTCTTCCTTTATAAAATATATGCACAGTGAATTTTATTTAATTAATTAATATTGTATTTTTTCTTAATACTTAGGTATAAATATTTCGTAACTGCGTTGAGGATCAGCTCAACGCGGCTTCGCGTCATCAACATGTTATTTCCTTCCTTTTTAATTTTATATTCCTTCGTTTTAAGTTTTTACTCGTGTCGGAAGTGCACATGAATGTATATTTTGAATAAACATAATATCTGTTTTATGTAATTTTATCTCGTCGTTACAAGTTCAAACCTTCAAAACATTACTGCTTTTCATGCTAAAACTCAACAGTCTACGCCCTACGTTATTCATATTCAGTTGGTAAGTATTTTCCTTTATTTATTTGCATATCAATACCATTCATATCTAAGGATATTTAATACTGTGATTGTTGTGAGAAACAACGATAGTACAGTACTTAGGTACTTCATTTTTTATGTAAGGATAATGTTTCATTTACTGTAGGATTTATAAAAACAGTCAGACTTTTTTTTTAAAGAAAGTAAGTATTTTCGAAGATGTGGGTACTTTCATAGGTAAAAAAGTAACACCTGTAACTATACCTAACTAGAGCAGTAAATACATTGATATAACCGCATCAATCGCTCCTGTTAGTTATTGCCTCGACGTGAATTTCACCCACATCGTTACTTTGTATTAAATAAACACACGTGCAAAGAATAAATTAAAAATTGGCAACAATTGCTGGATGTGGGAACACACCACGTCTATGTTTATCCATACTAATATTATAAATGCGAAAGTAACTCTGTCTGTCTGTCTGTTACTCAATCACGCCTTAACTACTGAACCAATTTGCATGAAATTTGGTATAGAGATATTTTGACACCCGAGAAAGGACATAGGCTACTTTTTACCCCGGGACATAGGATAGGTTTTATCCCGGAAATCCCACGGAAACGGGAACTATGCGGGTATTTCTTTGCCTGCGTGGGCGAAGCCGCGGGCGGAAAGCTAGTTTATTATACATGTAAAACCACAGAATTACCTATCCCTGGAAGTTTTATGAAGATTAAGGTAGCCGTAGGTTTGGAAATTTTCTTACCGAGTAATGGTACGTATAAAAGAAATTAATTTTAAAATTTTAGCACAGATAATATAGTTAGTTAATACTATATGTATGAATTATGTACCTGTAAGAATTTATGACAAAAGGTTCATCTATAATAATAATACCTAATATAATAATATTATATAAAACTGAAGAGTTTTTTTGTTTGTTTGAACGCGCTAATCTCGGGAACTACTGGTCCGATTTGAAAAATTCTTTCGGTGTTAGATAGCTCATTTATCGAGGAAGGCTATAGGCTATATATCATCACGCTACGACCAACAGGAGTGGAGCCACGGGGGTGAAACCGCGCGGAGCAGCTAGTATACAAATATATTGGAAAGGGAGCCAAACAAACATGTTGTTTTTCGGCAGGTCAGCCACCTCATTTTTAGATATGGTCACCAACTCACCACCCCCGCACATAAACACTAGCAACACTGGTGGTGATGTAGATGCAAATAAACAGGACAGAGAAAACGTAAAATACCGTTCATTTACGTATTTCCAATCATAGATATTATATACATAATATGTTATCTTTTTGAAGATTTTGACCGAACAGAGAGTAGAGACAAGATAAATATTGTTTAAAAAGCTTAATTGGTCACAAACAACATGTGCTGGGCGTTCTTTTTTACATTAGTCGCTAGAAAAAAAATACAATCATTCATTACTAATTACAGATTCTTGCGGCCAATTTTTTACAAGCAACCTGTCGTTAATCCATTGCATATGTGATTGGTAAAAAATATATATACAGTACCCCCAAACTGATAATGTGCATAGAAAAATTCGTCACTGTTCGGCAACTGTCATATTCCCCGAGCCTCCGGCCCGAGTGGTTAAATGTATTTTCTTCATGCGTAGTTTATTAGAATAATGAGTTTTATTGTGATTTTATGGTAAAAGAGATAAGTAACGAAATTTGTTTCGATAATTCAATGTAAGGAGGATAAGCCACACGATTGCGAATATATATTTGTTGTATTGATTTACTTGGAAAATTCTATACTTAGAACTATTAAAGTGTCTTACTGAAGCTGGCGTAATGATGGATGTATGCAAGGTTAAAATAAGACAAAGTTTATATTTTAAAAAATGATTTTCAAATACTGGTTTACATTTAAATTTTAGAAATCTAATCATTAAAATCTCAGTCCAAAGGATTTACAGAATCAGGGATTATCTCTATTTCTGATATCGTAGAATGATCAGATCGTTCATTATGCTCTTATTAATTTTCACTTTCCCCACTGCTATCTGCTACCTGTGTAAATCATTTTATCGGAAAATTCAACTTTGAAACAAAACTAAGAAAGGTATGTAACAGCAGCTCTATATAATTCCATACGGAGATATTACGTGCGGTCACCACCAATATATAAAGACGACTGACGGATTTTTGAATTTTTTGACTGACAGGCTACCGTCACCTACCGCCCGAATTGTTTTCGATTGTGTATGACTCTGAATTGACTCCTATTTCTTTCGTACAAGGCGCAAGATGCAAGTGCATTGTTTAGGGCACTTACGATTCAATGATTCGGGGTGATTCGGGTGTTTCTGGAAATACGATAATTAGCGAAGATCTGCAGTATTTTATTACAAGATAATTTTGGAGTACTGTATCTAGGTAGGTCTACGTCTGCAATCGAGGCAATAGTGAGTAGTGATATTATGTCTAGTTTCAAACTACCCCCCAAATGTTTAGTAACTTAATCCTCCCTCGTATAAAAATCCTTACACTTAACGGACGTATGATTCAATCCCCATTTCCACATATTCCGTATATTATACCTATGTAGGGTAACGGGTACTAACCTTGGCACCCCCCCAGTGATTGGCACTTTGAGGTTTAATATGCAATTATTATGGTTCACTGACTAATTACCAAAAATAAAATTTACCAAATAATGCCCCCATTATTTATTGCCAAAACTAAATGGTAGTTATGAATTTTAATAATTGGTAACACGGAGAAAAAAAATCTTTTCTGTCATGGTTCCGAGCGCAACAACTTTATCGTGATTTTTTAACAAATTTTGCTAATACTGGGTAAGTTTGTAGGTTGTTTTTCTTTGTTACTAGATTAATAAATGATTGGTGTGTTGTTTGTACTTGTTAATGAGTTATTATATTACAGTTTTAAAGCAAAATTTGTCATAAAAATCTGTTGATTATTGAGTTCTTGGGGTGCCAATGACTATGCCCATGTTTTGTATGAGAGTACAGTTTTTTGGCACGGGGGCCAATGAATAGATAACGGTTTAACAATTATCCATGTTAGATTTTGGACTTTATAAGACGTTTATTAAAAGTTCTATTCATAAAAAGCCATATTATGGTGATAGTGAGTCTGCATCCAAATTTTGGCAGGGCCAATTATTGTACTTTTAAGGCGATTGGCAGGGCCAATCATTATACTCGTATGGTGCCAATAATTATACCTACTTTTAGTAAGAAGTAGTAGTGATGTGCTAACGTTCATGTGATTTATTAGGTAAAAATTATAATAACAATAACAGGCCTGATAGAAAGTAACATTGCCTCCTACGCAGAAGGTCCTGGATTTGATTTCTTCATAACAAAATCATGTTGTGTCTAAGGTGCTATAACATGTAGGTATAATAATATGTAATTAAAAAAAGGTATTTAATTTAGGTAGTAAACACAATGTTGGATGGTGCTGTGTGAATTAACCCAGATTTTTTTATTATTATTCAATTCAACAAAGATATTCAAGATAATTCATTTTACATCTTGCATTTTTTTTCAATCTCTATTAGGGAGAGCGAGAACGTATGCGAGGCGGACCAATCACGAAGCGAGCGGACGCCATTTTCAATTCGATTCTTTATCTGCATGGCTTATAACAGTTAATAGATACCTAGCTACTATTTGTTGCAGCATTTTATTATTACAATCCTATTCCCAACACTATTTGTTCTCCGTCGTATTGATTGGCATACCACGTGTATAATGATTGGCAGTGCCAGTCATTGTACCTTTCACTATGTTAATCACTATACCAACGAGTGCCAATAATAGTGCCCTGGGGACTTTTTCAATATTTGTTTAATTTTATCATGTAAAGTCTTATTAATACAGCTAAATTTTGATTCGAAATGGTTCCTAATATATTTTACAATCAAATGCCATAAAGTGTCGGTTACTATTATAAACGGTTGATTTTATTCAAGCGTTAAAAGTCAGAAAATTTCTCTAGGTGCCAATCATTGTACCTCTTACCCTATATTCTATAGCGCCGGAATGGGTACGTCATCACCTTATCGAACGCACGACTTTTGAACATAAAATCGACCACTTGTCTTAAATTAGCAAGCGTATTGTAAATCAGGAGGGGCCAGCATTACGCCATTTAATACTGAACATATTTCATTGGGAAATAATTCGGTTGATAGATTTTAACTAGCTTTACAAATGGAATTGAAATGTCATCTTTACTAATTCGGTTATTAGTTATTACTTATTACCAATATTAGTGATATTACTTACCCAGATCTTTAAAAACGTCCGCGTTGCTAAGATCCCGGGTCTAGATTGAATATTAAACAGGAAGCAGTGGTGAATGAAATACTAATTCTATTGTTTACGAAAAATTTAAAGGTTACACAAATTATGGGCGGCTTCGAGCATCGATAACCATCCTGTGAGACGGAAGATCAATTGCTTGCTATTGTATAACACAAAGTAATAATATAGCCCTCCAGGAATTCGACCTTATTTATGACTTCAGTATCAGGTGAGAAATAATGTGTTATTTTTTCCTTCCCTCACGCACACACTGAATAGACTCCGCCCTTTCTTGTAACAGCGAAATCTGATTGGTTGAAAATAATTTATCGCGTTCAATCAGCTATTTTCAACAAATTTTGCCTGCATCTTAACTATTTATTTTATAATAGTATCAATAAAATAAATCAAAATGATCTTATAATTACCGAATAAAGATCACTAAATTGTTATTGTTCTCATTAAAATATAGAAAACTTTTAATTTTATTTAACATCAGAATAATTATTAATGACAGATAGCTACAAACCTGTTCTATTCATATAAGTAAGATTATTGGGATAATTCCCTTCACCAAAATGAATATTACTCTGGCAACAAAATCATTGAAATTTGGCGCCACGCCCCCAAACGGTTCTGCGTGCCCAAAGCAATGACGCAATACGCGCTAATTTATTAAACTGGCAAAGATTTATAACTCCTAAGTCTCAATTTTATAAGCAATTGTTTTGAGTAAAATATAATCCTTCCTACGTAAGGCCATAATTTTCGCACAGCTCTAACTGCCAAAACAATATTAAAATGTAAATAAAATATAGCTTTCAATACGTATTTTTATTTTTACTCGTATTTACAACACAAATACATTTTATGGATGATATTTATGATATTTATCGAATATTAATGTTCATCCAAATGTGAATATACTCTTCTTAATTTTTCCCGCTTATTTTTATTGGCGTGACGTTTTTCTTGCTTCCAGGGCTTGCTGACCATTTTATCAGTTGACTGCGCTCCAGAAATCCTGAAAAAATATATACATTTCATATGCAATTTTCAATTCTGCACCTGGCACCAATAAACGATAACCGACTACACTACTTTATTGCACTATAAGTCACTCTAACTGAGTGAGGAATGCTAATTCCATGATATGAATCATCAATTCAGATGCCTTTGAACATTCCTTCAAGAAATAATTGTTTACAAACATTTCATATCGAAAGGCACATTTTATTTCAAAGTTAAATGATTACCTAACACCTTATATATCATTTTAAAACACCTTGTATTTCATTAGAGTGTAATGCCTAATACCACCTACATAATACCACAGAATGTGCACATAATAATCCTCGAGATGAAAGAGACAGCGTTAAATATTATCAATTATATTTAAGGGGAACCTAAATAAACTTTTGAAATGGTCACCCTGGACCGGAGCCAAGCGTTAATTCATAAAATTTAACTAGTTTACGAGGAGACGGAGGGTTAACGATCGTGAAAATTGCTCAAAAGTATATTTGTACGCAATAATTTGTCCAGTTCTAGAAATGTCCAGAGTTCCAGTACATTCCAGAATTACTGTACTCACCGTCGGTTTAAACGTGCTTTTTGATATATAATACTTAATTATGTGCATTTTTGATTCACTATCGTAGCCTTTGTAGCCTTTTAAATGATATAGAATGAAAAAGGCATTTTTTATTATCTGAATATTCACACTTTTGAAATTTTAGCTTACTCATCGTTGTTACGTCTCATAATACGAAACGTTCAAAGCATTTCCTCCTAACAACATTCTTAAAAATACTTTTTGAAAAACCGTATTTTTGTTTAATATGATGAAACATGGAACATCAATTGAAAGCGCAATTTGTTTACAGCGCATAATATAAAACCTATAATTCTCGTTTAATGTATTTTCTATTTTATTTTTCAGTCTACGTGAAGCTGATCTTGATTATTCTCAAGGTACAACTCCCGTATAACACAACTAAAACGAAGCCAACAACAGATTGCATTTTTAACTTAAATCAAACTCAAAAAAAAAAAAAACTCAAAACAAAATTTCTCAACATTTTCCGTTACCATCCAAAACTCATTTAATCCGGTAACCGAATTCTTCAGATCTCTATTTGTTTAGATATAGTTGAAGCTTGCTAAAGCGTAAACTCTAACGCATTTAGATTGAAAAACACTAACCACGTGTTTTAAAAATAAACAACTTTAAGACTTACATATTCTTTGATACATGCACATCTTTCAAACATACATTATTCTCAATGTTGTTTCGCGAGAGAAATGCGTCCATTTCGGAAAATTTGGAAACGTTTTAAATATATTTATTGCTCGTGTATCTCGTTACAAATTGCGTATAAATAAGTTGAAAGAATTGGGTTTATGAGATTAGACTACAGTTGTTTTACTAGATCTCCTCTTTAAAAGCTGTTTAGTTTTTACCCAACAAGTGATAAATGATTTCTGTTTAATATGACAAAAGTGCTTCTTAAAGAAGTTTAGTAGTTTTCATAAAGTTTATGTAAACGCAATACTATTTCTTGGCGGACGTATATACGTTGTTAATTATGAAGACACATTACTCCCTTTTGAGGCATTCATTTCTATTTCAGTATTTTGGCTTTACGTCGTCGGCGTAGTTTTTAGATCATCATCCTGTTTTCATTTCATTATTAGAGTCTGGCCAGCCAAAGCTGAACCCAGTGTTTTTTGTAGCGGCCACATTAGGGAATGTCATCATGGCGTTTCTGCGTAGTTAGTTGTCAGTTTTGTTGAAAACGGTTCAAATCATTTGCTTTAATAACGTTTAAATCCTGCTGTGTTGTGTACCTAATGTACCTATATACTATGGTCACCTATAAGAATATCAAAAGTATCAAAATGTTTTTTTCCTACTAAAGCCGATGTTACCAGGTGCATGTTTTTTAAATTTGCCGCCCTTTACTGGGTTCAGCTTTGGCTGGCCAGACTCTAGTTATATTAAATCTCATTGTTTTAAATGTGTATACTGTATACAAAGACCAAAGACCAATAAACATTTGAAATACATTTTACTTCTTATAAAAAGTTTCGGTCACATTCTAAAAAGACAATTAATTTTCTTCTTCTTCCTTTTAAATATCTCGATAGGTAATTCGAAAGATAATAAATTTAATTGTTAATTTACAGCTAGAGTAAAAATAAATATTTAAGACTAATTAAGCATTTATTTATAACTTACCCCAAAATAGGTTTTCCCTTAACATGTGCACCACTTTTCTGCATCGCGAAGAATGCGTTGTCAATTTCAGTCGATTTGTTCAACCAACCCTGTATATTATTTGAAAAGTTAATTAATTGAAATCAAATTAAATATCAAAAAAATTCAATGGTCACATATATTATTCAGACAAGTTCCCACATTTCCATAAAAATAGAATTAGAGAGATATAGCCCATCTTTTTGTTTGAATTAAATATGTCCGTTTAAAGTGGGCCCAAAATCGAGTCTAAAGGGGGTCGGTTACATACATACAAAGACTTGAAGCTCATAAAAATGTGTTAAAATTGATTAGATCAGACAGTTTACTTGATGACAGAAATGATGAATAATGTATGGAAATGAATATAGTAATGATGAAGAAACACCCAACAGTTCTTTAGCATCATCAATCTTAATATATATAAATCTCGTGTCACAATATTTGTCCTCAATGGACTCCTAAACCACTTAACCGATTATAATAAAATTCGCACACCATGTGCAGTTCGATCCAACTTGAGAGATAGGATAGTTTAAATCTCAAATCGTTTTAGAGAAAGCGGGCGAAGCCGCGGGCGGTAAGCTAGTATTTTATATGATTTGAAAAGAGCAAAATACAGAACACAGCTATAGTTGAATAAATAAATAATTCACTTTGAGTTTGAGTTTAATTTATCCCAGTCCGTTCCTACATTCCCATCATAAAACCTTTCTCTATGCATTTCCCATTTTTAAATAAACTATATTAAAAAATACAAAATCACACCTTAATACCTAAACAGATTTAAATGTACATTATAAAAAAGTATATAATAAGAATTTAATAAAAGATATCTTTACCATGAAAACGTTATTTGTTAAGCCAATAAGGACATAGAAATAACTGAGTAATTTTCACTCGATAAAATTAACGCGAAAGAAGACGAAAAATCAATGAAAATTAAAATTTTGCATCCTAGTTAACACTAAATGCAATGCACCTGGAATCAATGTGTTTCATTTATTTTCACCTCTTCGACAGAATAGGTAAGAACCTCGCATTTATACCTAGAATTACACACACACACACACATGGTGGAAAGACGCGGGTTTGAATCCCGCCTAATGATAGATTTTTTTAATTCCTTAATAAAATGAATTATATTTATAAAGCATTTGAATGCCATAAAACCAAAATATCAAATTAAATCTTTGAATCTTGCCAAAGAAGTTTCACTTCTGACACGTGTGCTCGGCACACACGCTCTTTTTTTTAAATATTTTTTTTCTTCAACTACCCACCTCAATCAAAATCTCTCCTACGCACATACATACGGTAGCCTGGAAGAGATCGCTATCTCGCGATAAGGCCGCAGTTTGTACATGCCTTTCTCTGTTTTATGTTCTTTCTGTATTTGTATTTTCTCATGTGTGAGCAATACAGTTTGTATGTTTTTAGTATTAATTTATATGCTTTTTATGTGCTTTTTAAATTGCTATTTAGCAATAAAGCCGCCAATTGCTTCTGATATCCTTGTATTGTAAAATTAAAAACTGTGTGCAATAAAGAATATATAACTATAACTAAAGTAAATAAATAAATAAATACCCACCTCAACAGCCCTAGCCTCCCTCGGGGTGGGTTTCCTCGTCTCATTCTTCTTATCTTCTATCAATATTTCAACAGACGCCGGTTGAAAGCCCGGTGGTAACTGTTCCCAGTGTAATCTACCACTTGCTGCGTCTTTTAGTAATAATCTAGCTGATCTAGATTGATCTGGCTGACCGGCTGCTGTCATGAAGCCTCTGTTGACTGGGGAAAAAAATAAAAAAAAAACATGAAGAAAAATAAAATTGAAAGTTGTTTTTTTTTGTTCATTTCGAAGAGCATTTTTTGAACAAATATTACGTTTTGTAGAATGTTGTTTGTAACCCTAAAGAATAAGGGATGGTTTGGTAATTGATGATTGTGTAAATATGATCTTTTTCAGTTAAAGGTTGAAAGATATTTTTTGGCTTATTGTGAAAATTAAGAAACAGTCTATCATATAAAAATGAGAATTCTTTATTATTTAGCAAATTATAAAGACAAAGAATTCAATTATTCACTTTAAAATTTAAAAAAATGTATACTGTTTTATTTACAACTAGCTGAGCCCCGCGATTTTACCCGCGTTGCTCCGCTCCTGTTGGTCTTAGCGTGATGCTATATAGCCTATAGCCTTCCTCAATAAATGGGCTATCTAACAAAGAAAGAAATTTTCAAATTAGATCAGTAGTTCCTGAGATTAGTGCATGCAAACAAACAAACAAATGAAGAGTTTGTTTGCTTTATAATATTAGTATAAATTTATTCGTTTTCATGAATCAAATCTGCTTGTATAATAAGATAAAAAAACTCACAAGCATGTGCAGTCAGAATCATCTTATATTCAAGATCGGTAGACTCATTTTCTGGCAAGAGCAGTCCATATTTCTCTTCAAACGTGTGTTTACTGACCAATTGACAAAGACGCGCCATTGCTGCGTCGTGAGCTCGCATCTATAAGAAAATAATTAGTTTTAATAAAAAAATAATAATTATATTTTTGGAAAAAAATAAATGGAAGCATCTTCTGAATGAATTGCACAGATATAATAACACAAAGAAAAGAGAGGACCATAGCTGGTATCATAATAATAAAATAAAAATATATTAAAAGACAATATTACTGGCAAAATTGTATAAACCAAAATTACCATTAAATAAAAAATAAATTGAAGGGTATAATTATTAAAAAATACCACTAATAGACAAACATACTGCTTAAAATTAACAAAATCACATTTCTCTTGAAAAATATTATAAAAAACACCATCACACAAACCTGGTCAATCGGCAACACAGCAGTGAGCAATAAATCAGGAGCCACGGCATACGCTGGCAACACTAACCCAGGACAGTCTAGTAACTCTATATCATTGTCGAGGATTAGTGACTGTATGTGCCTTGTGTGTCCTGGCATTGAACTCACACTAACCTGAAATAAAAATATAAAATTATCTCCAGCCACATTTATAACAGAAAAATCCCTAATGTAATTGGAAAAAGTAGAAAAAAATAGATTTTTTTTTTTTGTGAGTTATATTGAAAACTTTGGTTAGTTACTAAACAAAAGGCTATTACAATAACATAAAGATACAAAAATCATTGTTTTATAAACTAAAATAATCTATACTAATATTATAAAGCTGAAGAGTTTGTTTGTTTGTTTGAACGCGCTACTCTCAGGAACTACTGGTCCAATTTGAAAAATTTCAGTCTTATATATCCCAAATAGCCCATTTATCGAGGAAGGCTATATAGGCTATAAGCTATATTATATCATTACGCTAAGACCAACAGGAGCGGAGCCACGCCAGTGAAAACGCAGTAAAGATATAAGTGCTTAAAGGGAACTTATTAAACATGTAAAAATACTCACTTTCTTAGTCTGCATTAACACATTGACAGTACTAGATTTCCCCACATTGGGATAACCAATCATGCCCACAGTCAATCTAGGAGGATTCTTCAATTTATCCACTTTCATAGCCTTCAGAACCTCCACTAATTTATCCCTCCCAAATATTTCATGTGAATTACAAACATTAGTAACATTTGTTTCAATATCTTCACTAATACTTTCTAGTTCATCAATTTTTTCTAATTCTTTCACTTCAAAAGGCTCTATAGGTTTCCCTAATCTCAGATTTTCCATAACCTTATCTAACGCTATTTGAATTGCGTCTAATTTATTAGCTGTGCTTGTAACGGCTTCATTGATAACTCCTAAATGTTTTTTGAATGTTTCTATGTCATCTTCTGTTTCTTTTATTTCATCTGGTTTAGTTTCATCATCAGAAACATCATCATCATCATCATCAGAGATAGATTCTGTGCCAGAGTCAATATTGGTGTCAGGTTTCTCTATTTTTTCCTCTTCTGATATTTTCCTCTCTTTTGTCGTCTTTGTTGCTGAGAAAAATATTATTGATATGTTCTGAAATAAAAATTTAAATAATGTAGTTTTTTATGGCCATTTTATAGTTTTTTTTTTTTTTTTTATAGTGACAAAAGCTGAATTCTTATTGGAATTTTAAAAAGTAGAAGAGAAATTTTGTACCTCTTTTGTGAAGTATTCAGCCCAGCATTTTCGAACATATTCTGTAGTCAAATCAGCTTTGTTTAATAAAAGAATAATCTTGCACTTTTGTTCAGTTGCATATTTTTCTAAATCTAAACATCTGTAAGGAAAATGAAAATTAGCAACCCTATTGTTTTTTTTGTAAGTTAGAGTAGGTAAGTTAAATTATTAAGTAAATTACTACTTTTACTGTATGTATTTGTACTTGTATGTCTTGTATTGTGAGATATGAATAAATTTTTCAACACAACATTACTTTTGAAATATGTATTGACTGTGGATAACCAAATTTCCGCTATTGTGTAGAATCTCTAAAATTGCAATCTATCTTTAAAATTGGAATTTATCTTGCAATACCTGAATAACAACGGGTTCCTAGCATCCAAAAGAAGCAGTACCACATCAGACTTCTCCAGTGTCCTCCACAATTGCTTCCACAACTCAATATTCCGTTCATACGGTGTAACGGCCGCTCCAAGCGTAGCTTGCAATTCATTGAGGTGACGCCTCCAGTCCAGGAAGGAGTCCTTCTCTCTGCTTATTTGTTCCTCTGCTGTGATACCTGGGCGCCATGGTGGTCTAAAATGCATAGAACATAAGTAAAAGAAATATATTTATAATGTAGAAATTTTCAATTTCAAAATCTTTATAAAGTAAGTTTCAAGTATATTTATAACATTTTGTATACAACTTGTTTTCCGCCCCATTAGTCTAAAACTTAATAAATTATATTCCAAAACCTTCTTTGACAATCACTCTATCTTTTAAAAGAAACAGATGCAGACGGCAGAAAGCAACTTTGTTTTTTACTACGAAGTGATGCTCTAGAATCTGTTAATTTTGTTTTCTTTCTTTCGACTCGTAGATAAAACCTATCATTGAATCAATATGTTTTATAATCAAATATATTATGTGAATGAACAAACCTTCTTGGTACTGTTAATGGTTCATCAAAATCGGGTTGTGAGGTTTGCAGTTCCACAGCACTTGGAGCGGACTTGACGTATTTTACATTAAGCTTCTCTGCGATAAATTCTCGATTTGCTAATTCCGCTGTAGATAAAAATTCTTGTAGAGATGATTCCGCTGTGACTGATTGCAAGTTGAGTCTCCCCCATTCGTATCCATCATTAACTTCTGTTGTGTGCAACTAAAAATACAATATTATAATCAATAATGTGTTTTTGGAAGAAACATTAATAACTTTGAAACGTAATAATACATACCATAGTATTATCTTCTACATGGCGACGATGTCGATTTTTAGCAAATCTATCTTTTATTAAGGAACGTCCAAGAGTATCTTTATTTTTCTTCCCCATTTTGGAATGATTTCGTGTATTTTTCTATCTTTTTTATTGAAATTAAGGTTATTTCGTTTACAAATAAACGTGCAAACATGCGCAAATTTACTATAACGTGACAAATGACATTTCCTTGACAATCCGTGTTTTCCAATACAAACATTGAAAAAAATGTTAATGAAATAATCAAAATCCAAATTACTTAAAATAACCGTAAATAGTTTTCAACCAATTATTATGTATACCACTTTATTTACACATTAATGAGTGGGTTATTGCTAACTCTATGAATATTTTTTTTTCAACAATGAACTTAGCGCAACCTGCTGGTGCGTTTCACGTTCCAATTAAGCATCAGCATAATTCGGCATTGTGCGCCACTGAGTCGCATTATGCTCTGTAATTGGAAAACAGCCCATATGACAAGAATGATGTTGGGGTTCTTTTTTACTAAATCATTGAAAGCTTAGGGCGTATTCAGAAAGAAAGCTTGAAACTTATAAGCGCTTATAAGCGCTTATCGGCGCTTGTCAGCGCTGGTAACCCGCGCAGGAAAATATATGAACATGACAAGCGCCGATAAGCGCTTATAAGTTTCAAGCTTTCTTTCTGAATACGCCCTTAGAATCTTAGAATCATAGATACAATAATTGATCAGCAATGTCTATTCAAAACTTATTCAAAATCATAACTCAGTTGACCTTCTAGATATAAATATTAGGAAGTTGAAGAAATAAAAGTCAAACGTAAATGAAATGTGATCTTTGTGATGAAGTGGTTTGTATAGCTTAGATTGCTATTAATATGTCTTTAAAGTTTAAACCCTGCCCGTCATTCCTTTATTTTCTTTCACAGTGCATATAATTACACATTCATATTTATTTTGCTATTCGAGTGACTCGACGAAACATTCGAATATCGACACGAGCCAATAATCTTTTTTATTACGTGTGGAAAACCGGTAGAAACACTAACATGAATATGCGATTCTCATCGCAAATAGTAAGTGCACTGATTACACAAAAGTGTTCGTTATTCGCCTAGCTCATCACCTCAATATTTGCGTGATTGTGTAAATGCACCACTATCAACGTTTTTTTCTATGAGTTCCCGCCATTATGGTACGGTCAGAAACACGTCAGAAACGTGGCAAGCAGCCTGGCATGCAGCCCAGCAAGTAGCCCGGCAAGCAGCCCGTGCGCTTACGTGGGCCAAACACGATATTCACATGCTCGCGAGCATGCCAGTCAGTACAAACATAGGTGACGATCCTGGACGCAAAATTTGTGAGTGCAACCGAACGTGTGAACAGGCGCACAACA
>CAJQZM010040759.1:0-13363 GCA_907164665.1 Colias nastes | reverse complement strand
ATGGCGAAACAACTTTTTATACCAAACGCGGCTCCTGACTCTTTCCAATGGATGAGCAGATAGGTATTGATCTTTTCGATCAATACCACCCATGTGCTTGTTATAATCAAGAACCACGCTTGGTTTGTAAGCCGTTTTATTACATTTTTTTTGGATTCCTATTTGAAGGGAATGGTAGGTCGAGATCATACAAACTAATTTAGCATCTCGAAATACTGTAAGCGACAAATCGGTACAGTAGGTAGCGATGACTTCACCCTCTCTTAAGTCAGTCTTTGTCAGCGTCCTTATAGAACTTGGAATAAATTTCCGGTTCAGTCTTTGGGTCCCGTAACAGTCCGTTTTACGAAGTTTGAGGCATCGTGCTAACAATGGACAATTGTAAAAATTGTCCATTACTAGCGTGTGGCCTCGATGAAGGAGAGGCTCTATTAAATCAAAAACAATTTTCGATGTCGCATTAGTCGGTTGAAAATCATTCGTCTGTTCTGTCTGGCCCGTTTGTTCTGTCTCGCTCGTCTGTTCTGTCTGGTTAGGTCTGGTTTCAGTATCATCGTCAGAGTTATCATTGTCAGTCATCGTCGGTTTGTTCTTTCCAGCGTATACTATAAACCGCCAGAGATACCCACTTGATGACTCACACAGCTCATAAGTTTTAATCCCTACTTGCGCGGCCTTTGTCTTGATCTTCTGAGTAAAACTTAGCCTTCCGAGCCACTTTAGCAACGACTCATCAATGGCTATCTCTTGCCGTGGGTAATATAAGGTGGAAAACTTGTGGTTAAAATAGTCGATAATTGGTTGAATTTTGCACAATCTCGTCGGTTTGTCTGTCAGTTTGTTGTTGTCAATGAAGTGAAGCATAGATTTTAAGAGGTTATATCTGTTATAGCTCATGATTTTTGAGAAATATGGCATCGTACCGAAGCCATTAAAAGAAAAATAAAATTCTTCTCGAGGAAGGGGGTACAATCCTTGAAGTATCATCAGAGACAAAAACGAAATCATTTCTGCTCGGTCTGTAGGGGTCCAGCGATGTTGACGGGAGCTTGGTGACAAATTGTGTTTGCCAGACTCAATCTTCTGCCTTGCATAGCGATTGGTCTCTTCGCAAAGCAAGTCAATAAACTCAACGTCAAACATCTTGTGAAATATGTCGATTGGAGTAGAGTTTTTTGTCACCTCAAAAGTCGGTCCAGGTGTCCCAGTAAATTGTTCTCGTTGACCTTTGAACGTACTCCTGTCCTTGTCCCAATCAAATCTCAAACAGGCTTCAGGTAAAAGGTCTTGTAAAGCCTGGTCGTTAGCGATGTCTTCGGCCTGTAAAATTTGTTCTTGGGGTAGAGTCAGGTCAGTGTCAGTCACGATCTCTATTTGTATGTCTGTCGGAAACTCTCCAGATTCTTCAATGTTAACGTCCATGTCGGCGTCACTGTCAGAGTCCAAAATAAAGTCCATATTGTTTATATCCGTCGTGATGGCATCTGAAAAAATCAATGTAACAAATAAATATTGTTTATCTTATTAAAAAATATGAATAAACATATCAATTGACACCAATCAATGTAAAAAAAATATATATATATTTGAGACGATTGACTCTTAAACTAGTGTTACAAATAGTGTAGTAGTGATGGCCTCTCTAGTACGTAGTACATAATAACTCAATGATTTGAAATAAAATATCCAATTCCAAAAGAGGGTATTTTAACAAGAAGCATCAGAGTCATCTTGTTGTTACAATAATTTGTATACTCTTTTTCGGGGCGTACGACATACATTCGCCCAGTTTTCTGTGGTTGACCGGCGGAAAACCAAAGAATCTTATTGAACTGGGCGAATTGGGTGCCGTTTTCGTCTCTGCCTTACCAAAACTGTCGTTGTCTATGGCAACGGCAATGTCACAATCCTCCATGTTAACTGAAACAAAAAAAATGTTTCATGCTACAATTACACCACTTACTACCATATATTATGTACCATAAAAAATTAAATAATAATTTGCTAAAACATGGTACAGCAAGATGTCAAAAAATATAATAGTCCATCATGTTTCGTTTAGTATTAAGCATGCAAACATGAAATTAAATTCAACTACATACATATTATAGCCCATTGAGCCCCGAACGGCCCGATCGGTCCACGACACAATAGATTTTCTATTGTGTCTGTGATTCCGGGGCCTGAGTTAATAGTAGAGCCATTTTAATAGGCAACATTTGACAGTTCAACAAAATTCAACAACGTAACCTCGTAACAACGACATAGAATAACATGATATTTCGTTTTGTTAGAACTGCACATTTGCTTAACTTTTTTCAATTACGATAACATATTTATAATAATAATGACCGATACAAGTAATTTTAAGATTTCATTTTACTGATAAACCATTCTACACATAATAAACAATTTCTGATTTAAAGAACTACACGTCGCTACAATTATCGCTATTATTTTTTTCTACGTATTTTTCCAGGATACAAAGTGTCCCAATTTATGTCCAGGATAATCCATACTAATATTATAAATGCGAAAGTAACTCTGTCTGTCTGTCTGTTACTCAATCACGCCTTAACTACTGAACCAATTTGCATGAAATTTGGTATAGAGATATTTTGATACCCGAGAAAGGACATAGGCTACTTTTTACCCCGGGAAATAGGATAGGTTTTATCCCGGAAATCCCACGGGAACGGGAACTATGCGGGTTTTTCTTTGACTGCGCGGGCGAAGCTGCGGGTGAAAAGCTAGTAGGGTATAATTATAACAAGTTTCATCGAAATCGAACCGTTAGTTTTCACGTGATGCCTGTACATACAGACAGACAAAAATTTTTTTAATCACATATTTGGGTTTGGTATCGATCCAGTAACACCTCCTGCTATTTTTTTTTAATATTTTCAATGTACAGAATTGACCCTTCTACAGATTTATTATAATATGTATAGATTCTGCTATTCTGGATGGAGAAAAATCCAAAACCATGGAAATTGGTACAGCAGATCTCGACTTATAAGTGTTAGAACAAACAGGAGTTTCTTTTATATATATATATATAGATAATGAATATAACATTTACCTAAATCGACGTCAGGCGGCAATGTGATCAAGGGCGGCGTAGGTTGTCTTGAGGTCGAAGGTTGCGATAGCTGGTAGTCCTGTGAAGTGGAAGGTTGCGATAGCTGGTAGTCTTGTGAAGTGGAAGGTTGCGATAGCTGGTAGTCTTGTGAAGTGGAAGGTTGCGATGGCATCGCAAAAACTTCGATGGAACTTAGGGGTTGTGGTGCCACTACTTCCGCCACTAATTCACATGGCTCCCTTTCAGGAGAAGGAAATTTTCTAAAACGAAAAATTCAGAAATTATGAGTATCTTATATAGATATAATGTTAAATAATATTTATGTAATGAATGTATATGTTACAGGAAATGTATGAAATCAAGGAATTGTATACAAATCCTAGGAAATGACAATCGGGTTACAGTCATACCGTAAAATAATAATAATAATATGTTTATATTATCTTACTAATTAACATTTCTAAAATCTTATACGTACAAATATCTATTAACTTTTAACGTAAATATCACAAAATCAACTTATATTAATTCTTATAAAATCAAATCATTTGGTAAGTAATCAGTCCCTTCGTCCCGCTGTCCCGGTGTACAGTGTACACACCCCTCGTCCCGCTATCCCCGCGTACCTTCAAATATCTTAAATGTTTTACATTTCCGATTGCTATTTAGGATATGTATAGATTTCCTAGGAAATGTGTAATGTGAAAGTATAAAATAATTTATTTCACAGATTTCCGTGCGATTTTAGGAATTACATACATTTCCTAGGAATTGTATACAATGACGGATTACATACATTTCCGTTAACATATATATTAAAATGTACGTAAGTTATTATTTAGAAGTTAAGTAATTTATAATTTTGTAGCACCTATCGCTGCAAATGTCAGTTGCAATATGGGAGCTACCGAAAATCAGTGCTGCGTCTCTAAAGCCACAGCCTGAGTGGTATCCCTATCCTATTACATATACACATATTATATTCCATAATACCTATGTTTATACTTATACATACGCGGAAAAGTCATATTTCATTTTGTAATTGTAATTTTCATTTTTTGTTTTTGTTTGTTGCATGTTACTTTGTTATTTTTTCCATTGTATTTTTTATTCATGTGTGTTGGATTAAATGTATTTTCTTTCTTTCTTATTACATTTTGTTGTAGCACATTCAAATAAATGTGGAATATCAAAAAGGTATTTACAAAGAATGTTGCTTGCGTGGAGGTGCATCAGGAAGGAGCACCCGCTGAAGCTCTTTAAGCTGCTTACAGAAAATCCGTTGTTTTTTATCTGCCGGCGAAAGTCTCGGCGAGACTTTTCGGGCTGCAAAAACAAAATATTAATTGTAGACACAATAAACACATACACAACGAACACTAAATAAGGCCAAAGTAAGTGATTAATGATATAGAGATACTTACGGCTCTTCAGTTCCTTCTTCACCGTTTCCTGGACCTCTTCCCCTATTGCAACCGTGGCCATAGCCTTGGCCTTGGTCTGACTTCGACGGATTGTTTTTTTCTTCGATAGATCTAAAAAAAAATTTTTTGTTAAATGTCTTAGTGCAAACAAATCGAGACTACATTATACAGCAGCACATCAACAGCACATTTAAGCGAAAACAGTGCAATACAAACTAGACTGGATGAAAATTATTAGAATAAAATTATGATACCTAGATAACACTTAAAATAATTATATGCTCATTCCTGTTTTGAAATATCATTATTTTAGGATAAAATAAAACTCACTCTTACTTGTATAAAAATATCTTTTAAACTAACTGCAAATTAAACAAGCAAAAAAAAAATAGCTGAACTCAAAAATCCAACACCGAAATCTCATCTGTACAACCTTTATTATCACAAACGTCCTTGGGTACTTTAGTGCCATCCGATCGAGCCTTGAGTTTCAAGTATTTTGTAATCGTGTTGAGTCTGAAATATAAGAATGTTGGAATATTTTATTAACTACTTACTACTACTTAGAGACAGTTTTTGGTACGTTATCGTAACAAACAAGAAAACCGGCCATGTTTACTCACGAACGAGAAGGTATATTGTTTGTTAAAATTGTTTACAGGAGAATGAAACGCTTACATGTTTAAGTAATACATCACTGTAAAGATAATTAAGTAATGAAATAAAGTACTTACGACATTCTTCTTCAGTAATTGTTTCTCACTCACAGTAAAAACTACAGCAAGTAATACACAGATTAAGTATTTACAAATAATTTAGGTACGACGACGAAGAGACGCTGAGATGGCAGTCAGTATTCGGCGCAAATTCGGCGTTATTTCGAAATTCGAGCTCACTGTCACATGTGACATGTGCAATTTGCAAATACAAACAAACCAAAGAGTATAAATGTATAATAGGGTGAAACGTGGGTGAAACAAAAGCGCCTTATTCACGGTCCATCCCCGACGTACGTCAGCTCAAGGCCGCGGTGCTGGATGTATCCTACTGACGATCGTGCGCACATCAAGCATGGCAAGGTTGCCAACTTTTATTTGAAGAAATAGAGTATATCTGATTTTAAAGGAGGTAAATAAAGAGTAAATAAATATTTTTAAAAATGTATTTTTTTGTACTTTTTGCAGTACCTAAGAATTTTTCATTATTTTTAAATGAATTATATGAATCCAAACATTCCAAATCTAAATTTATATATTTCAAGACCTCATTTTAAATTAATTTTTAATGAAGCTCGGTTTCTCTCTTCCCGCCACTTCACATTCATGACCGAAAAGACTCTTTCAGTAAATGCTGAAGTGGCGGGAACAGAGAGTATAATATAGCTAATCATTTTTTTTAAACAAACAAATTCGTTAGGACATTTTTTTTAAATAAATTGCCATTTTTCTGCAGTGGACTTTTGCATAAAATCTTTGTTATTCAACAATTCACCTTGGAGTTCTTTTAAAATAATAACTTCTGAATATAAACTGTCCATGTGTACTAGGTTGATCCAAAAGTAATGATAATTGGGTATTTCCTGTGTACATAAAAATATAAAATAACTGTTTCTTTCTTGCTCATGTACTCACTAAGTTATCACAAAAAAATCATATCAATAGGCCACGTTTCCAAGTATTTACATTAATTTCTGTTGGCAACACTGATCTGCTGTACAGCAAGCCTATTCACTGTCCATCTGCACGACGTTCGCGGTGGTGGGGATGCTCGCTGGATGAAAAATTGGTCGTGCACATCCAGCAACTTATAATAATTATTGACGTACGTCAATACTATTCACTGTCGTTTTGCGTCGTGCATCGTGTATGACCTTGGCGGGACGTACGTCAAGATGGACCGTGAATAAGACGCTAAACTGTCCTGTGGAGCTGTCGGACGATAATGTTCAGTGTTGCCAACTCAATTTTCGAAAAGGCACTAAACCAACAGCAAAGAAGGCAGAAGCACTAGTTTGTGTATTTTCTTTCAAAGTGCTATAAATTAAAAAAAAAATCATTTACTTTAGGTAAACCTTCTTATTAAAAATACCTACATTTAAGTATATAAAGGCGTTAGAAATACGATTTATACGACAGCTATTTTAATACCGTATTAAAATATGCGGCAATTGGCTGAACTGAAGTAAACAAAAATATATTGCGTTCATAAATTCAATGGTATCTTCAAGACATTATATAGTGTCTATCATCTTTAATTACTCATTCTGCCTCGCTCCTCCTCCTACATACTCGTGTGGTTTTTTTTTCTTGTTAGGTATGGCAAGAAGATATAAGTATATAACTATTTGCCAGTGTCAAGTATCAGTATGCTAAAAGCTAAAAGGTAAGGAAACTATTCGCGGTAAGGAATAAGGGGAGGAGATTAGGATTAACGTTTTAGGTCAGAGGAGTTAATTAAGGTTAAAGAGGAGAAATATTTATATAGAGTTATATTACAAATTTATTTATTTACCTAAATATTATATAATATACATTGTACGTTATGTTTCTAGATACAAATATAGGTATATTTTTACAGCATTAAATTATTACATACTATATACGAAGATAAACTAACGAGCTCCAACAACGTATACAGTGGTATACATTAGAACAAGAATTTAATTAAATTTATGGTTATGAACACAACACATTAATGAATGAATGAATTGAATTTTCTGCTGCGTGCACAGGTTACGTGCATCACGTAAACTGTGTCAAACTGTACATGTCAAGTGTCAACTGTCAAGTATTCTGTTCTGTGACAGAGCATCAAGTTACTACCAAGAAGCTTATATCTAATACACTGGAGATTGCACTATGACCATTAACTTGTCACAAGAAAATATAACCTTGAATGACGTCAGTGTTGTTTTTTGTCTCTTTCTGTGGGTGACCACACTGGTTTGTATATTCAGGATTTTTCGAAATAAAAAAAACTAAAAATCATGGTCTATAAATAATAACGACATATATTTTTAACAGTATTTATATTATAATATTACTGGTCAACTTACATGAATAATTATCATCTTTATAGGTACATACCATTTTAATTGGTAGAGAATGATAGTTTTAAATAACGCTTGATAACTTTTGATCTCATACTACGATTTTTTAATTAAAATGAGTGCTACATACATTAAAACATCGTTTTGGTTACTCAAGCTTCAGTCTAAAACTTTTCAATATTCCAAAGGGAGAGTTGCATCGCTAGAGTCTGGCCAGCCAAAGCTGAACCCAGTAAAAGGCGGCAAATTTAAAAAATATGGACCTGGTAACATCGGCTTTAGTAGGAAAAAAACATTTTGATACTTTTGATATTCTTAAAGGTGATCATAGTGTGCACGACGAAACGTAAATGTAAAGTACACAATTCGTTTAATTAATATAGAATAGGATAACGTATAAACTCCTGAAGGCTTACGCCTGAAGGCTTATTATTAGTATGAAAAAATGTCTATGTCTTATTTGAGTTTTAAATGTAAAGTTTTATATGTTTTGAAAGTAAAGTATTTAATCTGTCTAGTATTAACGTAGAGTAAACTCCTGAAGGCTTATGCCTGAAGGCTTATTTTATAACAACGTATAGAATAACGAACTTATGTTATGTAAAGATGTTTGTTAAATTGCTTATTACGTAGCTATAATTAGATAAGGAAATTCATGAAAGATTATGACTGAAGACTTATCTTATTTTGGAATTTAAAATGTTTATGTCTTTAGTAATAAGTAAATGTTTATATTTGTTTATTGAATATGGTAAATGTCTTTAAATTGAAATGTTTGTGTGTTGTTTTAAGTATATGATAATGTTTTGTCTTTTTGATGTTAGTATTTAATGTTTATAGTGAAATGATTATGTAATATTGAGAATATGTGAATTTAATGTTTCTTTACCCGACAGCATCACGTCCGTGACTGCGCGCACAAACCGTCCCCCGCAGTATATTTATACACCTGAAGCGGGGGACGGGGTAGTATAAAAGTAAATTTCGGGAAAATCGTGCGCGCAGTCTAAACGGGGCGTTGGCGGGATATGTTGTGGATATAAAATTAATTAATAATGTAATAATGAATGTAATGAAAACATAGAAAATGTAAAATTATGTAAAAATAAAGAGAATGAAAATAAAGGGTGAGGAAAGGGGCGTGGCCAGTCGGAGCGGAGGGGATAACACATTTTGTATAAATAGCACGATAAAACCTGTTTCGTGCGTCCATTCGCTACAAGGAAATCCAGCAGTAAACTCCGCTCCGGCCTTGGCACCCCGGGTCCTCAGTATTGAAGAAATTGCTCGTATTATTTACTACAGTCCACTTGAGAGGGCCCACCGCTAACATTGGTCAGCTTCGAACCGGATCAGAAGAAAAATGAACACGAGAAGCCGGAGCGGAAGAGGAACAACACCATCGGCATCAGAAACGACCGCCACCGCCACAGGAACGTCATCAACGAACACATCGGGAGAAACGAGCGGCACAACGGAGACATCGGAGACCTGCACGACCGCGACGAGAACGACGAGGACAGAAGAGAGAAGCAGCTCGACGCCACCTACGCCGAGCACCATGCCCGTCGACAAGTTGCAGCCAGCGCCGTCACCCGTCGTAGGATACACAAACGCCGCTTTCGCGGCGCCAGCCGACAACGCCGACGCGCCGACGACCGCCGCCTCCGCGGCGCCAATGAGCAACGTCAACTTGAATACAAACGCCCCTCTCGCGGCGCCATCGAACGTCGCCGCCGGGTCGCCAGCACGCCGCTCGAAGACGCTCCGCCAGGCATCAGAGGTGCGGTCGCGGCGCTCCGTAGCCTCCCGCAAGAGACTCCTCGCGGAGTTGGAGGTGAAAGAGCGCCTAGCCGAACTGAAGCTGGAACAAGCGAAGGCCGCAGCAGAACTGGAAAAGGCGCGGTTAGAAAGAATACGCGCTGAAGAAGAATCAACAACGGAAGAGGAAGAAGAGGACTACGAACCGGAACGACGGGTCGAGTCGTGGTTGAAACAGCATTCAAGCCAGCCACTGCCACCCGCCGCCAGCCCGACTCGCGAGCTCTCACCGCCACGCTACACAGCGAAGAACACCGACAACAAGGAAGATCGAGGATGGGGGGCCCGCCAGGAACAGGACGACGGGCCACGGGAACCGAAGAAATACCCGCCCACGCGGTCACCAGAAGTTGCGGCAATTGTAACCGCCTTCAACGAAGTCGCAAGAAGCCAAAGGAAAGTAATAAGATACGGCGGTGAACTACCGACGTTCACCGGCTCCAGCAACGAGTGGCTATCGTTCAAGGCATCGTATGAAGAAACTGAAGAAGGATTCACCGACGGAGAAAACGTCGCACGATTGAGGAAGGCGCTGAAAGGAGCAGCCCTAGAAGCCGTCACCGCCCTACTCATATCGCACACCGGACCCGAGAAAATCATCGAAGCCCTGCAGAGAAGGTTCGGCCGCCCAGACGCACTCGTTCTGGGCGAAATGGAAAAAATCAAGTCGCTGCCACGAGTATCGGACAACCCGCGGGACATCTGCATATTCGCAAATAAAATATCGAATATCGTCGCCACCGTCGAAGTTTTAAGAAAACAAGAATACCTGCACAGCCCAGAAATGCTGCGGCAGGTACTGGAAAAGCTGACACCGATCATGAAAAATAAATGGTACGACTTCGCTGCCGACGAACGCGACAAGACACCGCTACTGAAAAAGCTCGCAGAGTTCCTGAATAAAGAAGCAGACAAGTGCTCCAGTTACGCTCCATTAGATACAGAAACAAGGAAAAGGACGGAGCGCACCTACGCAACGAACGACGCGAGCGAGCGAGAAACACGATGCCCGATGTGCGAGCGAGAGCACAAACTCGTCGAGTGCCGACAATTTACGAACAGCGACGTAAATACACGATGGGAAATAGCGAAGAAATATCGAGTGTGCTTCCGCTGTCTGCGAAGCAAACATCAACGAGCAACATGCCGCGCTCGTCCATGCGGCCTCAACGGGTGCACCATGAAGCACCACAAGATGCTCCATCATACGAAGACAGCGGAAAAGAAAAATGAAGAGACAACGCAACCGCAAGCCAGTGAAGAGAAAGTCCTCGTGTCAGCGATAAACATCAACAGCGCTACGTCGGAACAACCTACGCGCCGCCGCGCGTATCTGAAAATCGCTCCCATCACCATTATGGGACCGAAAGGAAAATGCGACACGTACGCGCTGCTCGACGAAGGAAGCACGGTGACCATCATCGAAACGGCGCTTGCAGAGCAGCTGGGTCTCGACGGGCCACGCGAGTCCATCACAATTCAAGGCGTGAATGGACACGAGAACGAGCACGAATACAGCAAGAGAGTGAAGGCGCGAGTACGAGGACGACATGAAGAAAAAGACTACGTATTAGACAACGCCCGCACCGTGCACCAACTCCACGCATTCACGCAGTCCATCCGCGAGAGTGACATCGCCCGCTGCAACCATCTGCACGACCTGCAAGACGACCTGCTGTACGAAAATGCAACACCGAAGCTGCTGATAGGACAAGACAACTGGGAGCTCATAATAACACGAAAACTACGGCACGGCAAGAGGAATCAGCCCGTCGCATCGAAGACATTATTAGGATGGGTCCTGCACGGCTGCCGCTCATCAGACAAGCACCCAGTTTTGTTCTGTTCTCATCTCTCGGAAGCGGAGAAGTCACCCGACACACTCGAAAATATGATGAAGAAATACTTCGAATTAGAATCCATCGGCATCGAACCCAAACGACAGCGCAGCGACCCGGAGCAGCAGGCACTCAACATATTGGAAAAGAAAAGTCAACGCCTGCCGTCCGGCCGATATGAAACCGGACTCCTATGGAGAGACGAGTCCGCAGATACACCGAACAACTACGGCGACACATTGAAAAGATTGAAGACATTAGAGAAGAAATTGGACAAAGACGGAGAGCTGAAGAAACAATATGAAGAAAGAATAGAAAATCTACTCTCGTCCGGCTATGCAGAGAAGGCGCAGACTCCGCCCACCGGCGGGAGAGTGTGGTACCTCCCGCACTTTCCAGTGATTAACCCGGACAAAGCGAAGATTCGTCTGGTGCACGACGCGGCCGCTAAGTCACACGGCCGCTCTCTCAACGACATGCTGCTGCCCGGGCCCGACCTGCTACAATCTCTGCCCGCCGTCATCATGAAGTTCCGTCAACATCCAATCGCCGTGTCCGCCGACATCAAGGAAATGTTCATGCAGATAAAAATTATAGAAGAAGACCGCGACGCGCTGCGCTTCCTCTGGCGTGGCGACCGACGCGACGACGGGCCGCCCGATGAATATCGTATGACATCGCTCATCTTCGGCGCCTCTTCATCACCGTGCACCGCGCTCTACATCAAGAATAGAAACGCGCAAGAACACGCGAACGAGAGTCCGGCAGCCGCACGCGCGATTCAAGAGAACCATTATATGGACGACTATATACATAGCTACGCGACCGAAGATGAAGCAAGGGAAATAACGGCGCACGTCGATCGCGTACATCGATACGCCGGCTTCGAGCTGCGTGGGTGGGCGTCGAACAAAGAAAACGCGATAAGAAACTTTACGAACACCGGGGCGACCACCGTCGAGATCGGCGGGAGCGAGACAGAGCGAACATTGGGGCTACTTTGGCATGTGAAGCAGGACTACATAGGCTTTCGTGTTAACACGAAACGTGTACCACAGGAAATAATCGAAAATAAGCGAACACCTACGAAGAGAGAAGCCCTCAGTCTCATCATGTCGGTCTTCGACCCACTCGGCCTCATCGCGCCCATCCTCACGCCGGCGAAAAGGATAATGCAAGATACGTGGAAGTACAACACCGGCTGGGACGACCCCATTCCCGACGCGCTACAACATCGCTGGGAAAACTGGGTGGCGAATATACAGCATCTCGACGCGCTCCGCATCCCACGCTGCTATGACTACGAACCCGCTGCTGAGAGAGAAGTACACACGTTCGTGGACGCCAGCGAAGAAGCATACGCAGCCGTCGTGTATATCAGAGCGACGCGCGCCGACGGATCAATACACATCGCGATCGCCGCCGCGAAAAGCAGAGTCACGCCCACGAAACCGGTATCAATTCCACGTCTGGAGCTGCAAGCCGCCCTGCTCGGAGCACGCCTCACACGAACAGTCGAGGAAGGCCACGACTTTGTCTTCAAGCGAAAAGTGTATTGGAGCGACTCGAGAACAGCACTCGCATGGATACGCGGCGAGCCCCGCACATACAAGACATTTGTAGCGCATCGACTAGCCGAAATAGAAGATCTCACGAAAAAGGATGAATGGCGCTGGGTCCCTACGGCGCACAATACGGCGGACGACGCTACACGCAACACCCCCGCTGACTTCGACCCGCAACATCGTTGGTTCACCGGTCCAGACTTCCTCCGCTATGAAGAATGCGACTGGCCGGTTGAAAAGAGAGAAAACATCATCATCGACACGGGCGAAGAAAAAGAAAAATGCGGCGCGTTGAACTCGTCGGACACCGCCCCCGCGTTCATCGACCTCGAGCGCTTCTCAACATGGACTCGGCTAGTGCGCACAACGGCCCGCGTACTGCAATTCATCGAACTCTGTCGTCGCCCCAAACAACTCGTCAACGCAACACGTCGAAAACGTACAAGAAAAAACGAAGAAAAAGACGCGACATGGAAAAGAAATATGAAAAGGAACAAAGAGAAAATCGTCTCGCGTCCGAACAATGAAGAAAGAAAATATACAATATTGAGTGCGCGCCACCTACGCGCCGCGGAAAACGTACT
>CAJQZM010040758.1:0-21963 GCA_907164665.1 Colias nastes | reverse complement strand
GAAAACGTAAACATGTACCACGGGCGAAGCCGGGGCGGACCGCTAGTATCCAATAAACCAGTTGATCAATTTAGCAGATAACTTAAATGCCAAATCGTAAGTCTACCGTAATCCTTATTATATGGAAGTCAAAATTGAACTGGATTTATCAAATTATACAGGGTTACTTGTAAAACAACCTCGCTGGACAAGATAGCTAACAACATAAGTAACAACACTTGTTCTACGACTTTTGATAATTTGTTAGATTTTATTTTCATACAAAAATTAATATTCATTTAATTTTCCATTTGATTATTATACGCTCATCCCTGCGAATGAGAGGGGGAAGGGGGCGTCGCGTCGTCCTTTCGATAATGAATAGAAAATAGACTTACAAATGTTAGGAGAGTACAATAAAAGCTTAAAAATCATCTACAAATAATTTATTGCGTTATGCCAATAGTCGTAGAACAAATGTTGTTACCTACTTATGATGTTAGCTATCTTGTACTGCGAGGTTGCTGGTGTTTTACAGAGAGCAAGTAAGTGTTTTACAAGTAACCCTGTATAAGTGTTACCGTCACGAGCAGCCATCGTCATACTTAATTTTATTAATTATTGGCATTGTCATTTTTTTTCCGCCATTTGTAATTTTACTTCTATATTTCGTACAATAAAGTTTAATTAAATAAAAATATATATATTAATATTATTTTTATCGATAAACATAGTAATGTTTATCGATATATTCTCGGCACTAAACACCGCCATCTTGTGTTACATTCAATATGGCGCCGGCCACACTTTTTTTGTAGGTATGTCACTTCCATGTGATTCCTTATTCATTGGTTAGTAATTAGCGTAGGTAATTAATTAGTCATAATATGTCATTGATCATTCAGACTGACATAAAACTTGACAGTAAAAATATTTGTGAAATCTAAAAATTTATCTTCGTTGTTTTTTTAATTAAGCGAAAGCGATACACATTAAATAATTGTATGTAGTATTCTAGTTTTGTTGAGTACTTTTTTATCATGAAAACTGACATGGAAAAAGAAGTTGGAGCACTTGTGCTAAGAAATTATGGCAATTTTTTTAAACAACAATATCAGGATTATGCGTCGGTATTAAAATATGGATCGTTTGATGATAATAAGTCGTTTTTACCTATTCAAATAGAGTTAGCTCCTAAAGAACTTCTCCCTGTTACGGAGCTTGTTGTATCAGATAATCCTGTTATGACTAAAATATTGGGTATCTTCACATCTCTCTGTGCTGAAATATCAACATTGAAAATTGAAGCATTTGATAAGTATGAACCGTAACGCTTTTCTTTTATGTGTACTTACCTACATATTCTACAACATATCTTTTATATTACAGGCATTTCAAATTTTTATCTTTATATGATGAATACACTAGTAGTGATATTTCTCATCAGATGCAATCTATTTGCTTACTGAATGCATTTGTGATCCGTTGTAATGACACATTGAATAATGTATTGAGTCAAGTATTTGCTGTGTTTAGAGAGGAAATAGTTAATATAAGTAAGTTTTTAATAACATTACATAATGTATATTTATTATATTATGTTTATATTACTGTAATGTAACAGAAGCATATTATGTATGTTTTTTATATTTACAAAATTATTTTAGATGGAATTCAATGGCATTACATTATTAACAATATTGGAGAACTCTTTACAATATTAGTTTTAACAGAATTATTAATATCAAAATGTTCCATTCAAACCAAGTGGAATGCATTTGTAAAAGCTTTCAAAAGTCAAAATTCTTCTGGCAGAAGTTTAGACATCAATGAAGATAGACTCAATTCTGTAAATGGAGCTATTGACAGCATTACAGTGAGACTTATGAGTGATGACATTGTTCAAAATTCCTTATGTAATTTACTCAACCTAAGAAAGAAAGATCTCCCTGGAAAAGTCTGTGGAACAGTAATGACAGAATTTACCCAGTATATCAAGCAAGCATTGATTAATCTTGATAAATTTATCCAAGATAAACCTAATTCAGACAACATGTACAAATGCATTAAAATAAATGCATTATTTGTATTAAACTGTCACCTCTTCAGTAACAATGATAAAAAACTTTTCAAAAGTCTATCAGAAATTAATGCCAAGGTAATAAAAATAAAAACTATAACTACTCATATTTTAAGGTCATAATAGAATATTCTAAATAAAATGCTATTTCTATTTTACAGGCTCACAGCATCTACATTATTGGTAATGCAATATGGTTTCCAGAGCAGTTTCTTCATAGATATATACCATCATTAAGTACTAATAGTAATAAACTATCACAGGCTATGTTGAAAGCTCGTCAAGCGTACATGAATAGCAAAAAAGTATCACTTGCTAAGGATATAATAAATCTTCAAAATATTTGCACTCTTTGGGTTTTGACAACAGAAGATCTATTTTCATGTAACAACAAACTTAGTGCTTGCGAAATGAGCAACCATGCTAAAACTTTATTGGATGGCCTTGAAATTGCATCTAATTTATCACATTCTGTGCTTTCTTTTATTAATTTGCATCTGTCACTAGGGGTGCCCTTGACAAAAACATTATTGATGTCAATTTTCGAATTTATAGATACCCTAAAAGCTCTAAAGAATGTTGTGAGCCGAAATTATACACAAATTATTAATTCAATAACAATGATAGTTCAACATTTAACATTCCAAGCTGCTTCATCTATTCTTGAAGTCAAGAAAAGTATAATTGACGATAAAAGGTATGCAAACAAGAGATTAGATGAGTTGACTTGTATTGTGATTGCTGAGCAAGCTATAAGAGGAGCAGCTACATTAGAAAGAAATATAGCTACCAATATTGCATTGAGCTTCATTCCTGATACCACATATTTAGAAGACAGTTATATAAAACTTGGAATGTTACTTGAAAGGGAACAAATACTATTAAAATTTATTAAGTCAATCGATAGATACTGTAATTGCTCTTGGATCATATGGCATCAAAATATCATTCCACTATATTTTCAGCAAAATTTTAGTACTCAATTGAATGCATTGAAATTAAAATATTTCCTTATGGTTATTGATGACTGTATGAGTTTATTGGAAGAAACTGATAAATATTTTGGTAAACCTCAATCTAAGGAATTTATGTGTAATATTCAAAACATAATAAAAGAAAATGTAATAAACAATATGAGTCAAAGCATTGAAACAAATTTACGTCTGCATATACATTCCCATTTACAATTGGATGTTGTTAATCCTCTTACAATGGATATGATAAAAAAATCATTACTAATTATAGATAATCTTAAAGTAAGCTGTGTTTATATGAGAGTTGTTCCTGCAGTAGAGCATTACTTATCCAAAACATATTATAATCTGACCACTGTAGTTTTATCTGATTGGAAAACATATGGGGAAATGCGACAAATGGCTAAATTCAAATTTAATCTACTGCCAATTCAAGATGACCTCCCAACACAAACTTTAGAGCAGGGCCTAGATGTTTTAGAAATAATGAGAAACATTCATATATTTGTCTCAAAATATCAATATAATCTGAACAATCAAATATTTATTGAGAAGAGCAGTAACAATAAACACCTAAATTCTATAAATATTCGACACATTGCAAATTCTATAAGGACACATGGAACTGGTATAATGAACACAACTGTGAACTTTACATACCAATTTTTGAAGAATAAATTCTTCACCTTTTCTCAGTTCATGTATGATGAACAAATAAAATCTCGCCTGATCAAGGATCTCAGACATTTTAGAGAAAATGTTGCAGATCATGGAAACACATACCCATACAAAAACGCAGATAGATTTAATAAGGGCATAAAAGTATTGGGCCTAGCAGATGATGGACAAAGTTATTTAGATCTATTCAGAGACCTTATCACTCAAATTGGCAATGCAATGGGTTATGTGAGGATGATACGATCAGGAGGAAGGCACTGTTGTGCCGACGCTACTGCGTTCTTGCCAACACTCGAACCCAAAAAAATTAAATCACTATGTGAAGAAAGTAATTACACAGCAAAAACTTTAGAAACAGCTGAAAACTTAGATGAGAATATTGAAGGTCTCATATCGAATTTTATTCTCGGCACTGAATACTTTAAGCTCCTAGTAGAAGTATTTGCACCTGTGTTTCGAAATCCTAAAAACGTACACCTTAAAAATTTCTTCATCATTGTTCCTCCTCTAACTTTGAATTTTGTTGAGCACATGATATTATCGAAAGATAAAATGTCTAAGAAAAATAAAGTCGGAGCGGGTTTCACAGATGACGGTTTTGCAATGGGCGTGGCTTATATCCTGAAGTTATTGGACCAGGTACACACTATTTTTCATTATTAGCTCATATCTACCAATATTTTATAAATGTAAATAAATGTTTGTTTTCAAAATATTCTATCTATATATCCATTTAATATTTTACTTGTAGAAAATTAAGGACAGTGCTAGTCGTCCGCTAAACGGATGAATAAAATAAATTAGTCGTCCGATTACCGGATGAATAAAATAATTTAATCGTCCGATAACATCTATTTATCTATATAGTTAGGTTATCGGGGTTTCTTTAGAGAACTGCCGCACGTATTATAGGTTTTTTGTGGGGGGAGGAGGGCACACGTAGGTATTTGATTTTTTTTTGCGCGTCGACGGAGCCCCGCTTCGCGGGGCTCCTATTTCTGTGTAGTTTTTTTTTTAAGAAACCTAACCTAACCTAACGGCTAACCTAACCTAAACTTGATTTTTTTTTTGCGCGTCGACGGACGTTGCAATATTTTGTTTTAGGACTCCAATTTTGAATCTTTACATTGGTTTGATTCTATATGGAATCATATTAAAGACGAAAGGCGAACGATTGAAGATCAGAAAAACAAGGGATCTGTGCAATTGCAGCAAGCATTGGCTTTATCAGAGAAGAAACTGAAAACCCTTGAAGAAGAATATAAACTTTTATATTACAGTCTTACGAGTGCAAGAATATTTTTTAGGTAAAATTATAACTTAAAAATCAACAATATTTACACATATAAATTATACACACATATTTAAATTATGGAGTTTTTAATAATATATATATTTCATATATTATGTAATATGATTGTTATAAATAAGTTTAAGTGCATTTATATTCAAAAATAAAAAAGCATTTTCCAAAATGAATTTTTTATTTCAAGTTTTAAAAACTGTAATGTACAGTTACCCAGTTTGCTAGGTAGATAATAGTCAAAGATTACATGTTATTATCTGATCCTATCCTAAAATGTATGTCGAGTTAAACAGCCACTACAATCAATGATATCAATAAAATATACATTAGAAGATAACTTAATTATATTGACAGACAAATGCACATCATAATGTACGAGTAATTGCGATCAATTGCGACAACATAACTCTACTATGCTAATATAATAAAATTTCAACTAATTACTATTCCACACTACTAACACAATAGACACCTGAGCATTATTCATACTGTCAGAAAAAAATATGTACAAAATGTCACTTCAGTTTTACTTATTCACTAAATTGTTTTTCACTGCGCTAATGAGAATGACACTATTATAAAGCGATCAAACGAGCGAGCCGCCCGATGAGCGACCACCACCGCCCGCGGGCATCACACAACTTATGCGTCTCAATCTTCCGACGGCGCCTCGAGTTTGGGGGGGGTGTCGGAGGGGGGGTCGAGCTGGGCGAGGGCGGGGTCGGCGGCGGGGGGGGGCGGCGAGGGGGGCAGGTCGAGCGGGGCCGGTTTGCGGGGCGGGCGCGGGTAGTCGTTGAAGATGTGTATGTGCGGGCGACGTCAGTCGGTCTCCTGCTCGTGCAGCTGCGCGAGCAGCGCCGCGCGCCGCGACTCCAGCTCGGCGTCGCTCCACGCCGGCACCGCGCCGCCCGACCTTCGCATTCATACACATTATTTACTGGCCGACACGTTTTGGCGTATATTGCTGGCGCTAACTGTGGCGCTCGCAATGTAATCCAAAACGTGCGCCCGTTTCGCCCTTTCTGGACGAGCCGTTAATTACCGCGCCTTATGATACGAGTACATAACTAACGACCGCCCCGCTAAACGCGACCCATGAATATTATGGTTATCTGAAATTAATGATTTTATAGGTGAAGTGTGTTGTCGGGCAAGGCACTCGTACCAAATCAAAACAATAATAAAAAGCATATTAAATTACAACATTAATATTAATTAATAATGTCATATAATTGCTTTTTTCTTTTAAATTCAACTAGTGCAAAATAAAATAAATTTCAAATGACTACTAATATTACAACTTCTCACCTTGCAAGATCCCTATATGTCTCGTAAGCATAAAATGAATGATAATAAAGGAAGCTCCATGTACTTGGAAAGGATCCAATACAAAAAAATATATTTTAATATTTAAACATAAATTCAAAAAATGCTTCTTTCCATTTAAAATCTTCTCAATCCAAATACATGGATATTAATAGTAAGTATTAAATAATTTATGATTAATTTTATAGTATAAGTACATATATAAATGGATCCTACTTAAAACTAAGTTTACGCTAGGAAGTTAGTTATGACAACTATGATCAAGTTAACTATTCAAATCAAGCAACCTACTTGGGTCATTCTTAAAATGTGAGTGAAAATTATTCAATTCAATCTATTATGAATGTAAAATATTAGTTACTGTCATTGAGATATTAATACTACGTATGGAGACGACACCGCCTACATCACATATGTTCCGCTCAACATAGGCCATATATGGCTTATCTGCACTCAGTCGCTTTAGCGCGATGGTCGCGTTCATGTCTTGTTTGTTTTAAAGCAAAAAACCAAGAACCTCATCAAATATGCCCTCGAGTGTGTTGCGATATTGCACTTATAATTCAAGTAATGCGGCAAAGTGCAAAGAAATAACTTTTCATCGGTAATTAATTAGATAATGATTTTTAAAACTTGATTCGAGCAAAATTTTTGGCGGGCGCCATTTTGCGTCATTTGTCATAGACTAAAAATTTAAGAAGCAGCATTGGGTATGAAAGATGTTTAGATAGTAATATTAGATGACGTAAATTTTTATAGTGGAAAAAAATAATTTTACACATTTAGAAAATATTGCACTGTGGATATTATTTAAAAAAGGTTAAATCATGAAAGATGAAAATAAATTACCTAAGTATGTATCAATTTTTTTTTGTTACATTGATTGGTTTTAATTGAAAAGTTTTTAATTGATAAGTTTATTAATAATTTATTTATTAGATTAATTATATTTTTTTTATTCCATTGATTGTTCTTAATTGATAAGTAATAGGCAAAATATTTACAAAGTTTCGCCTCTATAGCGGTGAGTCGATGACATCGCTTAATCTATGACTCACAAGCCTCCCCGCGCCGCCGCGCTTGCAGCACAGATTTTGTTCGTGGTGTCTCCTCTATACGTAGTAATAATAGCTCAATGGTTACTGTGTAAGCTATTACCCAATCCCTCCAATAAACTACGAAATGCTAAAAATAACGGGCCTTTTTTGATTTCAATTTTATTTCCGAACATTTATATTTATAAACATAAATTAATACCACGATGTTGCGCGCAAAATATGGTAGCACACTGTAATATGAAAAAAAAAATATTGAAATCAAAAACAACCTGCTTACTACCAATAGATGGCGCTTAAACCAATAGTCATAGACAACAAAACTCACCGCTCCTTCTTGTCTTTTTTGTCCTTCTTCTTCTTGGGCTTGTGCGAGGGCTCGTCCTCAGGGCTGCTGGGCGCTGACCTCTTGCTCTTCTTCTTTGGGCGAGGCACCTCCTCTTCGGATATACCACCCTCCTCAGGGGTTGGCGATTTCTGTGAAATGTTACATTGTGATATAAGTAATGTTATTCTTGTGACATTGTTGTACATATGTAATTGAAAATAAATAAGATTATTTCTTCATTAAAATTGAAACAACTTTAATGTAGAAATAATCTTATTTAATCTTTTATTGTTTTTATATTTTTTTTTTTATCAGTAGGTATAATGCCATTTTCTATGAAATTAAATTAAAACTATTTAATAAATTATTACAGAAAAGCATTATTTACAAAAAAGCTTTATTCCCACAAATAAATATTTATTTATTTAAATAAGTTTATAAATTATACGCAACATACCGGCGGCGGCGAATGTTTCCTATGTTTCTTCTTAGACTTCTTATGTTTGCGCGTATCGTCCGACGACGGCGAAGCGGGTGTCGGCGACCGTTCCACTTCCCCCTTCTCTAACTCGCCCGGCTCTTCCTTCTCGCGGTCACTCTTCTCAGCTCTATCTGCCTCTCGCTCGCCCTTGTCCCGGCTGCGGCTGTCCGAGCGAGACGGCAACACTGGCGACGGCGATCGGGACACCGACTGCAAATATGACGCCATTATGGATTACGTAAATAGAGAAATTATAAGATAAAATATCATTGAAATCAACAAAATGGTGATACATTTTTTTTTAATGAAGACAATCGCTTTGTGGGTTTATAAATTAAACCATATTTTTGAAAACGTTACCAATTTATAAATACAAGATTATAACTAATATTACAATATTAGTAATTGAACAAAAAAAATGCAACATTAAAGAAGGAAGATAACTGATTGTTAAAATAACATACCAAAGACGCAGAGCGAGAACGCTTCTTCTTCTTTGATCTCTTCGACTTCTTTGGCTTTGGATGATGATAATGCATACAGCTATCCTCTTGTTCATGTTGGAAGTCCTGTTAAAGGTGTTTAATTTAAATTTATAATCACAAAATTCATAAAACATTATTTTATCTCACCATTTATTAAATGTTCATTGATATACTATATTTCGTAGCAGTAAGACTCAAAGTCGCTCATTTTGAAACTCTGCCTTAAACACGCGAAGGCAGAGTTTTTGAGTGCGATTATGAGTCTAGTTGTTTATTTTTCGTCAATGTGTTAATGTTCAACACATCCTAAGGAAACAAATAACTCCTTAATCTCACCTTATATATCCGAATCCTGTCTTCCTCATTGGGTACAGCGGCAAACTCTGGCGCAGTGAGATCTAACTTCTCTCGCACCTCCTGCCAGCTGAGCTGATGGTCCACATCCGCGTCAGACAGCGCCCACTTAAACGCGCTCTCTATCTTCTTCTGAGCTTTCGTCTCTTCTTTTATCTTCTCTTTGTTGCGCGCTTCCGCCTGGTGGGTGGGAAATTAGTTAAAAAAAAGTAATATGTATGAAACATTGTATAAAATAATACAATTAGTATCGGTTAGTATTAGTAATTACGATATATCTCGTCAATAAAATAATTGACGAGATATATCGTAATTACTCTACAAATAAAAACAAAATGACGTTAGAACATAGGTAAAACGCTTCTATCGCATACTTACAAAATTGTATGAAATTTATGACCACAAAAACTGCTACATGTTGGCAACTTAATCGGAAATGCCGTGAATATACTAATAAATACATTTATCCACTGACCAATTATTTTTCTCCAAAGGACACCTTGTTATTTACCACTATTAAAGTGTACTTATTCTACTTCAAGGTCACTAAATGAAGGAAAAATTAATTCAACAAAGTTTTTTTTTTACCTTTTCAAGCAGCGAGTTATACGTAAGCTTGACGTTGCCCGCATCAAGGGACGCCGACTTGCTATCCTCACATACAACGGTCGCAAACTCCTCGAACGTGGTGTCAGTTTTCACTTCAAACTGCTTCTCCTTGAGAATTTCCTTTATAACCTTCTTCTCATCGTGGAAGCGCGCCTTCAAGTTCTCCACGTAGAATTTGAATAGATCTAACGGTGTCGATCCGCTTTGACCTAGAGGTTTTATAAAATTATAAGTCGTAAAACATCTTGTTTCAAGAGCCTTTAATTAATACGAAACTAAGAAAAGGAAAAATAAGAAAAATACGATACAACTAATATTTTTTCAACTATCACAAAATAATAAATAGAAATTCTGGGCTTCTAAAAAAAATTAATATCTATGTCGAAATTACAATTGACATGTCTATAATTGCATAGCATATATATGCATAAAAATACCTTACTATAATTTTTTTATTTATTCTCACCGAGCATAGCTGAAAACCTCATATCAGCAGAAATTACTGGATACAGCTCAACCCATAGTGACATTGATGTTAACTTGCCTTCTTCGTGCAGACCGTCAAGTAATGCCTGTTGTAATAAGACATACTTTATGTTTTGGAACTTTTAATACTTTTTTTATGATATTCAGGTAATAAAAAAAACATGACAAAGATCTATTTTTATTGGTATTATGTATAAAAAGTAAAATTAAATATTAATTTGATATTTTACCATACTAATTCATACTGAAAAGTACATAATAATATTTAAAATAACAACAACTGTATGTAAAAAGAAAAGTGCAACATAATTGTGTTAGCATTTTATTTTTTGTTATAACCTTACCAAAAAGTTATCTCTGTTTTTTCTCTGTTGCCTTTTATTCCTCTTTTTAACCTGTTCTTTTTCTTGAGCATATTCCGCCTCTAAATTTCTTATGTGTTGCTCAAATACTAAAAAAATGAAAAATAAATATGTACATTGCGAAATATCACAACTTTCGAAACTTGTAAAACATAAACATTATTAAATATTGCACTTTTTAGCTGCTTAATTGCAGGTAGTAGCTTATTACATTTAAAGAAACTCCTATAAATGAAGTCATGAAATGAATATTTTAAATACAATTTTTTATACAGATATCTGCATACCTATGAGTGCATCTTCTTTATCCATTCCCAGTAGACTAACATCATTTTTAAACGCCGAGTTCTCCAGAAGCAGTACCTGGGCTTCACTCCAAGTACTGCTATAAGTTATTTCATTCATATTTTCCAATACCTAGAAACAAAGATTTTTTTGGTCAACTTTATTACGTTACCTAGATATTAAGTTCAACATGTTTAAATTTAATTATATCTTTTTAAGTATAAATGAATAGAATACCTGTGCCAACATTTTCATGTTCCGCTTCTTAAGAGCTTTCGCTTCTTCCTTTTCACGTTTGGTGATTGTGAAAATGCAGTCCTCATATATGTCGCGGCGATCGGAATCCGGTACGCAGCGCCAAATCTACAATTATTAAAAAATATACACAAAACTGCCTTTTTAAATGCGTTTTCGTCTGCACTGCTGAATGAATGCTTTTGGCGCGAAAATAAATTATGACATGAAAATATAAATTAGGAATACTTTTCCCATACTGAAATGCCCATAGAGCAAATATACAGAAACCTGGTCAAATGATTAACTTGCATTTTATTAATAACTTAATTTGTACAAATTATAACGCATTCTATATTTTATATAAAAAATTCTGATACTCACTGATTTACAGCTAATAAAAAAACGGATATAAATTGAATAATGCATTCAATACAAGTTTGACCTTTTGTTACATACCTCAAGATTCCCAAACATTTCCTCGCATTTATAATATTTGGTCAGTGACGTCACTCTGTCACAGCTTAACAGAAATTCTTCTAGATTCTCCCTATTCTTCTTAGTCTTCAATCTATAAAGAACATATCATATTAAACAATAATTTAATAAGAAAAACTTTAATAATTATTTTTTGTTTCCAACCTCTGTTCTTCTCGCTCATCCTTGATCTTTTGTGTCTTGTAAGCATTGAAAGCTTGTTTTTTCTCACTCAATTTCTTGAAAGTCGCATAACGTGGATCTTTTGATATTATCTTGACACATTGCTCCCACGATGCATTAGATGGTACATTCTAAAAAAATCAAAGTGTAAAACAATGATAATTTTCAAAAACATTAAATAATGTTAATTTTTATTACATGAAGAATAGAAGTGAAAAATGGACGACGCTTTATGTTTTCGTTTTTTAATCACTTTAAATACTTTTAATAAGCAAGAAGAGTTCTATCACCCTGTAGTCCAATTTATTTTTTATTTACCCTGTCCCGCAAAAGTTCCTTAAAAGCTTCTATGGCCTCTTTCTTATCCTTGTATTGGAATTCAGCTGTCATTTCTGAGCCATCACCTCCATTCATTTGGGGTGGAGCTGCAATTTCTTCTGGTTTAACTGTAAAATCATTAAAATATAAATAAATGCAATTTATATTTTCATGTTTCCTCAACTAATGAACAAAATTTTAAGCTCAAATAAAAAAATAAAAATAAAATATAATAGTTTCAATTTAAATAAACAGGAAGGACATAGGAATCTTGCTTACTTTCATCAGGTATCGGAATGGCATTGGCTAAAGAAGGATCAATAGCAGCTAAAGTTTTGGCCATTGCTTCATCCAAGGCTGAACTCCCAGTGGTGCCTGTGGCAGGTGATGAGGGCAAGGGTACATCTCCAGTAGGCAATTCTGCATTTAAACCAGTTCTGAAATTATTAAAACAATAAGAAATATGTTGATGTTTGTTATCTTTTATTATTTTGTGAGGATGGATGTATATGTATGTGCAGGTGTGTATGTATGTTACTCTTTTACGAAAAAACTACTGAACCGATTACAATGAAATTTAGCACACATATAGCGGGTAACTTGGATTAACACATAGGATAGGTTTTATCCCTGAAAACCCACACATGAGTATTAATTAATTTAGTAATAATGTAAGATCAAATCAAACGATAAAAATCTGTGCTATAACTTACTGTGCTGCCTCTTCCGCTGCAATTTTGTCTTTTATTTCTTGTAATTCTTTTGGAATCACCCAACTGGATTCTTTTGTCTCAATATTATGATAGTATACACGGCCTGCATCTGTTGTGTACTCTTTCCAGACGCAAGATGACAAAAGTTTCTGTAATTTATTGTTAACTGTAGTATGACCATTTATGACTGTATACATATTTAACCTATTACTTACTTACCACTTTATTTTGTTAAAAAAGTAATTTTTAAATAAAGTTATACAAGTATATTATAAATTTTAAAAATAACAAGTGTGTACTTTTATTACAATAAAAACAACTAAGTAATTTCATTACAATAAAGCTAGGTAAGTTTGGATAGTTACCTCAGCAGCAGTTTTCAAATCATCTGGTTTTTCCCACAAACTCTGCTTTGTTATAGAATTGTAATAGTATGTGCGTCCGTCTGGAGCTTTATGCTCAGACCATGGGCTGTTCTGGTTAGCCATTGGTGATATTTCAGGAGCTGGTGCACTTAGATCCTAAAATTATGATGGATAGACTCCTATTTATTTGTTTTTATAATAGAATTTATTTTTATGCAATACTTATGACATATACAAGGTATATAACCAAAGTGAATTTAAAGTTTTTAGTCAGCTTCTCTACACAACATACACAAGACACAAAAAAAAAATAATGTAAAACTCACATTCTTACCATTACAACAAGAGAAATATTTACTTACTGGCTTGAATGGTGGAAATCCAGGTGGTGGCATTGAAAATGGCATCATTGGAGGATATCCCATCGGAGGGGGGATACCAGCCATGTTAGGTGGCATGCCAGGCACCGGGGGCATAGCAACAGCTGGAGGCATTGGTGGAGGCATGCCACCTAGCATGGGTGGTGGCAACATTGGTGCTGGTGCCATCATACCAGGAGAGCCGGTCCTTGAAGTATCCTGAAATTATTAAAAAGTATTATCTTACTTTTTGTTCTTTTGGAAAAAAGTACCAGAAATTGTTTTATTTGTTTTAAATCACTAAATCACTTCTCTGTTCCTATGTATACTTAATACTTATATCTGTATAACTACACAACGGATTTTGATGCGATTTTTTTTTTTTTTTTGTAATACATGAAGTGATTGAAGAGGAAGGTTTATATGTATAATTTATTAGTTTATAGACATCGGGCGCAGCCGCGGCCGGAAAGCTAGCATTTGTATAGCTGACAATCTGACTCAACTGAATAAATTCTCAATTATAACTCAATTTCAATGTTAAAGTTTAATTAAAAAACCATGATAAAAATAAGTCTTTATATCACATCTAAATGAAATCAAGATACAAATGTAATCTTACCATGTTGTATCAATAGCTCATCGAAAGACTATTCCATTGAAAGACACGACACAGCTCTGGCTATTATTGTATTGTTAGAAATTTACAGCAGCTTTTTTATATTAAAGGTATTATTTTCCCCTTATTAAGTATCAGTAATAACACCGGTATCTCATAAAACGATTGAAGCTTCTGCTTCAAAAAACAAGATCACCAAAATCGCCAAAATCCGACGCTGAATGCAGAGTGCATTGTGCAAACGTCAGACATGTGACAACCACAGAGCAAGTAATATAGTGACAACTGACAACTGTCAACTGTTACAACAGATAAGTGTACCCTTGTGTGTACCTAATACTGTGGTAATCGTAGAGGGAGAATGAACTATAGAGACGATATCGGCGTATACCCGAACGAGATGGCGAATCCTTACGTCAATGTTGCCAGCTTTTACAAAAACTTTTTATCCGAAAAACTGGCAAAATATCTTTAAATGTTTGGGTATTTTTTTTGTAAGATAGGTTTATGAAGAAAAAGACAGATTTGTAAAGATTTTGTAATTTATTAACTTACTACCAACATAAAAAAAACTTATAATTAAGAGTTAAGGACGGTAACATATTCTATGATTTTTTACTGGTAACCACTTCTTCCTTCCGGTAGCTCGAATCCATCTGCATAATGTGTTTGTTTCTTTTGGAAACCTAAAAAAACATATTTAAAATTAATAAACTTTTCACGATTTTGGGGAAAATTTTTACCCAGTACTGGTATCCCTCATGTTAATCACATGATTATACCATAAATTTAAAACTACGTAAAAACAAATGGCGTCCTTAACCTCAAGAACACTTCTTAATTTAGTCGGATAACACAAAAAAATGTTTACGTCTATTTTGATGAAAATATTATATATTTGCAGATAATTTCACATTAGAGAGAATGAAAATGGATTAACTATAACCAGGTCTATAAAACAATATACTTCAAATAAGTTTACTTACGTGTGAAAGGTAATATTTGGTAATCTTAGTTCCGGCCGATTTTTACAACCAATCACACTACAACGCACAATATTTTCACTTTAAGTCGGTTTAAAACAGATCACTGTCAACGTTAATTAAACTTTGAAGTCACATATCAGCGAGAAAAAACAGAAAACTAGCAAAACAATGGACTGTAGCCGTTTGTTTGGGACAAACTAGCTTTGTCCCCAACAAAAGAAATCGCATAACATGAAAGAAACAAAAAATAATGTTTCTGTCTCGCTTGCTCTAAGCTTTATAGTCATAAGTGTATTTCTCTCACTCATTTCTTGTCATTTTAGTGCCTCCTCTATAGTTCATTCTCCCTCTACGGTGGTAATACTCGGTAATTCTAGTCAGAGACAGACAACCATATTTATTTAAAGCGGGTGATCCACAGGCGAGCCGACGCGACGGTTTAGATCGTTGCCTCGTTGGCTCGTCGTCCGTCGACTCGCGTTGGTGATCCATCAGCGTACCAAACAGTTTACTCTCATTGTTGGCGAAGTCATGGCGTGCTCCCAGACGGAGTTACTTTGTTACTTAGGGGTACTTTTAAATTAGGAGAAAGAAGAAAAGACGCCATTAGGTGTGGGTAAAAAATTGGCTTCAAGAAAGACAACGCTTGTCCCATTTAAATTTAATGTCAGAGCTTATTGGAGACCTGTGACATGCTCGCAGAGATTGAATGGTCTTTTTAACATCAGATATTGTACCGTTGGGATCATGTTTTTGGTAGATCTCATGCCTCCTCCACACTACTCGCGAAGTTCTGCTATTTTAATGTCAATAGCAACACCAAATTATTATATGTCAATTTTGCCTTATGTCATAGCTAAAAAAAAGCGTTGGTTTGGCTTGGGTTTACAACAGACACTTTTTTTGGTATAATAATTGTCGCGCGAACACATTGGGATTTTTGAGATTCAGTTTCAGTTCAATAATAACTGTGAAATTTGGTGATTATTGCTAAATTAAAAAAAGTAAAATGTCTAGCACTTCTCAAAAACATAGAAACTTCGTAGCAGAGCCTATGGGAGAAAAACCTGTAACCGATTTGGCTGGAGTCGGAGAAGTGTTAGGGAAACGACTAGAAACTGCCGGTTTCGATAAGGTTTGATTTCAGATATTATAAATAATTGTATGTATATTTTATAAATAACATAGTTGTGAAATCCATGATTTAATAATTTTCAGGCTTACGTAGTTTTAGGACAATTTCTGGTTCTAAAAAAAGATCGTGAATTATTTCAAGAATGGATGAAAGAAACTTGCAATGCAAACTCAAAACAATCTACAGACTGTTATCAGTGTTTGAAAGACTGGTGTGATGAATTCTTGTAAGTAATGTTGGTAAAAAAATTGAAAGGGGTTTATTCTAGAGTGACTACATTTTATAACTTAACACTGTTTCTCGTTTCCACTTTATTGATTAAATATGTAAATGATGATAGACTGTACTGTCTAGAACAATTGATAGTAAAATTTTCATATGTTTAACTGATTAAAAATACTTATACAGTCAAAACCGTTTATGGCGACATCGTTTAGAACAACATACCGGTTAAATTGACCAAAATCAAAGGTCCTTGCTGAATGTTATATGACCGCCTTATCGAAAACATTGGTTTTTACGGCATTGTTTACTATGACATACCGCATTAAGTGACCACATTTAGTTAATATTTTTGGAGAATTATATCTGTAGAACGACCGGCTCAGCTGTATGAATGTATTGTAAACAATTTGAATAGGTAACTGTATCCACATCTGGCACGGTATAATAGTCAATGGCTATTATCGTAAAAGTAATCAAAGTTTAGGGTCTTTTGTAATTCTTAGAAACAAAGCACATGCATGCCGTAGCCTCAAGGCCCGCTTCGTCATATCTCCTAGGTCAGTTTGTTACTTATCTTTACACAAGGCACACCAAAACATATTGTTGAGTTAACTGTGAAAATTGTAACATGTCGCAAAAAAGAAAACAAATCAATATCGAAGAAAAATCGCGTATTATTTCAAAGCTAGAGAAAGGAATTCCAAACAAAGACCTGGCAAAAGAATATGGTGTATCACACTCGACATTTTCAACCGTTTGGAAAGAAAGGGAGAAAATTCAAAACCGATTGTTACAACTATCGGTTTTTACGACTCAATATGAGTAGTCCCTTCGATGTCGTTATAACAGATTTTGACTGTATATATGTTACTAATATTGAAAGGGGTATTTGTCACATATTTACATCTGTATCATATAAAAATTAGTAAAATATTTAGTAGGTACAGTATGACAGTGTTCGCGTAATGTTATTAAAAAAATATTTTTGCTTGACTGGGTCCACTTCAGTTATAAATACTAAAATATACCAAACATTTTAATTATAATTAGGTGTAAATTTAAATCAGAAACTCAAACACAAGTTTTTAAAACAGCTACTAATAAAATATATCATTAATTCTTATCTTCCAATAAAATATTTTGTTGATATTCACTTACAAGTTGAAATTATAATGCACAAAAGTAAATAAAATGTAGAAAACACCAATCTTAAATATTGTAATATGTATTTGTTATGTCAATGTGAGTTCATTAATACAAATGTATTGAAATTAATTTTTGAAATTGTATAGGATATTACTTAGGCCCCTATTATATTATTATCATATATTCATAGAAGTATATCGCTATTTAGGACTAATTTATAACAGTTATCTGTTAAATTTGTTTATGACCATAATATTATTATCTTTGATTAACATGAATCTTATAGCTTTTCTTATTGTTCAAATGAATCCTTCCCACTAATGTACAAAGTAATTAAATAATTGTTGTCATACTTCTATGAGTACATCTTCTACCTTTTACTTATTCTATAATTTAATAGAGGCCTTATATTCAAGTTCATGGACAGTGTAAAATTATAATGATACAATTAAACATTGATGAGTGTAAATAAGTAAAAGATGATTAATATAAGTAATAACTTTATATTTTTTTAATTATAACTATGTGTCTGTTTATATTACAAATTAAAATAATTTTTGTTATATAAACTGAAATAAAAGTAAATACAATATTATTCATTATTGATTTTTTCCCTTGATTATCCCACTGTACATTTTTTAATTAGGCACAATTTATAATTAAGCCATAAATACAACAAAGAATATAAAGAAGAAAATTAACACACCAAATACTTTAAACATCAATGCTCTATTACCAGTTACACTTTGGAAATATTTCATTATTTCCCGATGACCAGCTTCAACATTCATTTCAGCTTCTTGAATATTAGTATCAATTCTACCTATTGCTTCATCCTGCTCTTTCACCATGTGTGCTAGCTGTTGAAATATACCACCCAGTTCCACAATTGTACTCTCTATGTTATGCATGGTCTCTGCTCTCTGTTGCACATATGTGTCAGTGTCATCTCGTAATGCCATTTGTTGGGTTTGCAATGGCATAGCTTCTCCCAAATCAATACTAACTTCATCAGGTTGTAGAAGAGAAGGTACTTCCCTCACAATGGGTGATGAATTTGAAAACTGTTCACGTCTACTATTTTGATGCTTTAGGTTTTCTGACCTGACTTCGAGAACCTAAAATGAAACAATGGTGTCAATATTTGAATGATGAATTAAATTAAAACAGAAAACTTTTTTTTATATCACACCTGTTTGAATTGATTACTCATGGACGCAAGTCGGGACTGCAGTGCTAATACCACACTGGAAGAGTGGCTATGCATACTTTTACGGCCTCTTGGCATTTCACCCAATCTTGCAATTTGTTGATTTAATGCGTTCAGGTCTCCTTTAATTATGTATGTCAATTCTTGTATTTCCATAGGTCGATCATCAAATAATGACTTTTTCTTGGCAACTGAAAATTAAAAGTTTTATTAAGCTAAATAAATTGTGGCATGTTAAGTAAGTAGTAGCAGAAGGCTTTTTATTTCCAATTAAATGACAAGTAACTTTTAACCGTTTAGATACTTATTTCTAAGTTTTTTGTGTAACAAGAGCTTGATGCCTACAATATTTACACCCCAAATTATTCTCATATTAATTAATCTTTATATTAATCGGAAATCGCATAAGATTCAAAAGATTTTCTACTTTTATATGAAGCGAATTTACCATTATGTATTAGTAGACTTAACCCAGAGTAGCAAATTTTTGGACAGATGTTTTCTCACGCAACTTAATATTTATTTTGTTACCACCTTGGTGCTTTTGTACTTAGATACAGTGCTTTATTCTGGACTTTTAGCAGTGGGTACAAACTTATATTATTACTTCAAAATTACCACAATAAGTCAGTAGGTACTTATTATTAAACCTCCACTATTACCAATGCTTGTGTACAAGTAAACAAAGATTTATTTACTTACGTAAGGCTAGTTTCTCCAATTTCGCATATGTACTTGTTATATTTTTACTTATAACTTTCGCCATGCTCATAAATTGAGAGTAAGTAGCGAGTACTCCAGCTTTTCGTTCATCCTTAATGATAGGCCTTGCTAGTGTTCTTCCTTGAAGACTGCGAACTGCTGAGGCAAACTCCTGCGTCCTATCTCTTGCAGACATAACTGGTTCGAACACAAATTCCTCTAAGAAATCAAACACAAAATCTTGCTGATCAAATCCGTCCACAGATGGATTTTTATGGTTTGCGGAAGCGGTAGGAGGGACGTGAAATCCTTTTTTATCTAATTTATTATATGGTATTACTTCTGGTATTTGAGGTGGCCGCTCTGACCCACCAATATTTCGACGACGAGGAAGCATCGCATTCTAAAGTGGAGACAACAAGGCTACTTTAGTTTTGACACTTGATTCATAGAATGATATTAATATGACGGTAAAATGTAAATATTATTTTATCGTTCTACAATGGAATAAAAAAATAATGATTTTTATTGTTTTTTTTACAAGTTTAGTTTATTGCTTATTATTTTGATGAAATCACAATTTACTAGAAATTAAAATGACGTTGACTGTTGACTTCATATCACTGGCAAAATGTGGACGTGTCTATCGTGTCTATTCATAATTTATAAAGATAGACACACATGGTGTTTAAGCTATGAGATACACTGTCAACAAACTTGAAAACATTGTTAGGTATAATAAATTGTTTTACAAGGTTTTACATTCACAAACAAGTATTACATAATATTTATAAAGTGTTGGTTGTAAAACTAAGTCTCCTAAATGTCTACATTTAAATTGCTGGCTTGCTCAATATAAACTATTAAGAATTAAAATTAATTATTTAGAAGCGAAGTATTTGTATAAAAATCGTAATATATCGTAAGTCAAATAACCTAAATAAAGTACCCATTTTATTGCAATTAGTGACAGCAGAAATTTGACATTAAAAAGTGACATTAGACAGTGTTGCCAACGTAGGCGATTTTTCGCCATTTAGGCTACTCAGTATGAAAATCGGCGACGAAAAAATCTAAAAGGCGACTGGTCGCCGATTAGGCTACTCTAGGGAAAAAATTTTGTTCCTAATCTGAGCTATACTTTTCTTGTAACAAACGTTTTTATCGGGACAGGTCACGCCGCACGCGTATTTTTTTGCACACCTATCCTCTGCGATCCCGGTCATATAAGCGCAAACAGCCCCGTGGCACTCTAGTGCCCATGCACGTTCTTGTGGGTAGTCATTATTCCCAATAGAATACAGTATGATGTAACTCTATTGCATTCTAAATTTGGTTACACCATAGTATGGACAAAGTGATAGCTTTCATCACATTCACATAAGTAAGCAATCAATTTATGAAAAAATATATACTTCGAACTTACAATTTAATATAATAAAAAAAAAAATACATAATTGTACTTTTTTTTACCGATTTTCTGGAAATTTAATTCTATTACTACAAATTTATGCCCTCGACTTCACTTTTACTAACTCATTTTGAAACTAGATTATACGTCCTTAATATAAACAAATGATACATGTTAAGTCTATTATATAAACAAATAAAAAAAATTATGTAGTTTTTAAAATGTTAACTTTCATTTCAATAGGAGAGTTACATCGGACACAGGCCGTTTTTGAAATTTATGGTCGAAGCTTTACGCAGACGCCAGATATTAGTAAAATTATTTGACTCCCGTCTGTTTTGACGTTGTATTTCAATTAACCGATTAATTTTATAGTACTTGGCTGAAAAAAATACTCCAATATATTTAATTTTCATTCAAAAACAATCCACTCAAACACGCATATTTTTGTAGTTTTTCGAAATAGTTGCGCTTGATTTTTGTTTTAAAATGCGAGGTATTTATTATTTTGTTTGTAAGTGTACAGTAAGTGTACAACTGTTACACTATTAAGTGTTCAGTATTTAAGAATATGATAATAAAATTTTAGATAACAAACGTGTAGGTATTTTTTTCAACAAATTATTTAAAATTGCTCTAAATACAGCTTTTTTTTATTGGGAATAGGGAAGCGCTTGACCACAATCTCGCCTGATGTTAAGCTGAGTTGTGGTCTGAGATGGAACGCGCTTTCCTAGAAGGTACCTTCACTCTACGCTTCAAGACCCCCTTATTGTACTCGTCGGGGAACACAGAACACAGGAAGCATGTTCCAGTCCCTCGCGGTTCGGATAAAAAATGAACTTAAGCTTAAAATGAACTACGCGTTGAACGGGAGTAACACTCATAGCGTGTTTTAAAGATGGCTTATGTCTATTTATCACACTGGAACATAATATTATAAATTAGCTGCGCTGCCGCGGTTTCACCCCCGTGGCTCCGCTCCTGTTGGTCTTAGGCCTTAGCGTGATGATATATAGCTTATAACCTTCCTCGCTGAAGGTGCTATCTAACACTGAAATAATTTTTCAAATAGGACCAGTAGTTTCTGAG
>CAJQZM010040757.1:57361-85936 GCA_907164665.1 Colias nastes | reverse complement strand
TTATTAAAAAATCTTTTATTTTCATTTTTTATTAATTGCAGTTTCGAGATAATAAAACAATTTTGTAATAAAACAGCGCTGACATAATTTTTTTTTCATCATCCTATCAAGTGAAAGTAACTGGTACCGACATACCTGTTTATACCTGCCAACCTAGCCGTTTGTCCCGGTAAATATTAGAAAACGACTATGACTGCACATTCTGTAGGTTTCATACTTTAAGTCTATTATAATTTTTTTTTTATTATCTTGATACTGCAATTAATTAAAAATAATGTTTTTTTTTAAATTCATTAAAAATGTCCTGTCCAGGATTTTCCCAGTCAACCCATTTTTAATACATTTTTTAATACACTAAATTTATTATAAAATTGGTCTCATTCTATTATCACGCCGGTGCAGGTCGCCTTATGTTCGGATCTTAGACCATTGATGATTTTCTAAATTTTTCGGAATTAAGTTCGAAAAACGGACAATTCGAAATTCACAATTAAAAAAAAGGATACCTCTGGTGATAAATTCTTATGGCAACCTGTAAAATGGCTGCAATATAAAGATCCCATAGGAGAAATTCGTTTCAAGACAGATTTGGACAATGAAAGCTCTTTTAAAGTAATAAATTACAGAAAAAGGGGCAAACAAAATTTTGACAACATACAGCTGGAAGTTGTATCCAAAGACACTTTACCGATAAGTAAAGAAAAAAAGAAGGATTTGATGAATCTATTATTAATTTGGTAATTTTAAAATTTATAATTTGATTTGTTTTTTTTTTTGAATTAATAAATAGTATTTCCTTTATATTTTTTTATACTTACCTTACCTACATACCTATTTAGTTACCTTATATACCTTACCTATATACTTACCTACATACTACAAAAAATATTTTTTTTAATTACCTTACTATTTATAATATTCATTAATGTTAATATATTTATTTTTATGCTTATTTTTACGTTCGATTTGTACGTAGAAAATTAAATTTTGAATTCGGGTCTAAATTCATTAGGTGAATACATTGACAAGTCGTCGGTGAACGACTTGATATGTCTGTTTTTGTTATGATAAAAATCAAAATAATTAAATTCTATGTAATAATCTGAAACGTCGATTCTTATAAAATATAATGCAATTAAAAAAAACAAAAATACAAAAAAAATGGATTTACCAATAAAAAAGTAAACTTCAAAAGGCTGCCCTGAAAAGTATGCATTTTCGACTTGTCAACCTATTCACGCCATGTACGGAATTAGTGCTCAAAGCCTCAAAACACAGGTTAAACATGATAAATCGATTTGTAAAGCTAATTCTCCTCCCGTTCGGATTGTATTGCATCCGGCTGTCATTGTGACGCGAGCTGTCACGGTGACAGTGACAGCTGTCACATTTCGACACGCGATGCGCAAGCCATCCGTAGCAATTAGTTAATGATCAGTGTTTTGTGTAAGGTCGGCCTTTTTTATTTGCATTAGAGGGCGGAATCATTTGTCGAGGTATTTCTGAATATGGAAGATTCAAGCCTTTTTTAAATACAAGTTTTGTTACGAATTAACTCACAATCTCTTCTACCGATTTAATAAATAGATATGTTTACCATTAAAATACTATATGGTCTGTTTATTTAGTTACCTAGGCATATATTATCTGTGCCTAGGCTAAAGATATATTTTCATTTCTATTCCGGTCCAAGGCGGGCGTAGCAGGATGATCCTGCAAGGATACTGCTATCTGTACTATAAAGAATTATGATGATATTTATCATGGTTGACTGCATAAAATTGTTTAATCTGACATTCGGAATTATGAGATTTGCAATCGATATAATTGGAGATAATCAAATTATTAATTATATAAAACTTTAATATTTTTATATCAATTTCTTAAACATAGTGACATGGAATCAATAAGAATTTCATTTCACTATATTATGTATATCAAGGTCCAAGTATGTACCTAGGTACATAGCAAAGTATACTTTGAATTTTGAGAACATGCTTCAACTTGGATAAAATGAATTGCAAGTGGTTTGTTTTTAATTTTATTTTTCTATATTATTTTAGTTTATTCGTAACCTCCGCAAATAAACTTTTCGTTTTACAGTGTTTGTAACCAGATTCCTCCAAAACGGCGTGGCCGCGTTTTATGATTTTTGTATAGTTATATTCAGTAGGTCTGGGAATATAGTCGTAAACTATTTTTTCATATCCTTAAGTGACCTTAAGTGAAGAGTTGTGGAAACTATAGCATTTTATGAATCAGCTGAGTTTAGGTGTTAAATTTTGTTTAAAGCTATTCTGATACAATTGACAGAGGCAAGGAGTTCTCAAACTCTCAATTTTTTTATTCAATAAACTTCTTCTAGAAACACTTTTGAATCGTCATAACATGGTAGTTTAACTATTTACCACCGATTCGGAAAGCAGTTTCTAAGGAGAAAAAACTACAGGATGTATTATATAAATTCTTTTACCATTCGAACGCTATATATTTTTTACCCAGTAGGTACCTAACATAGGCTATTTGTTATCCCGGGTGCAATCAACCAGTTCTTTATATTTCGCATTCAAAACTTATTTGAATGTTAAGATAATGTCTATATCTGGATTTAAATCGATCTCCGCGTTAAATTCCGCACCAGCCCACAATATTACCACACAAAAGGAAGACGCTCGATACATCAGCATCTGTCACCGGCCACACGTTAACAAATTGTCGCGTAAATAAGTACTGCACTCGGAATTAGACTGCTATATTGTATGCAATTAGTGTTCTGTGGTGTTAGTCATTAGTGGGATGTTAGATTGAAGATTTTGAACGTATGACTTGTATATATTTTATAAGTAGATTCTTTTTATGTTTTTCTTAAAACGTAATCATCTCGTTAATCTACAAAATAATTGTTTCTAGCTTAGTAGGGTAGTACGTTTAATGCTCCTTGAACTGCTTAAAATCGCGAAAAAATTTTCAGCTGTTTGTTTATACAGGCTGTTGCATAATGAGGATAACCTGGTATCTGCATGGAGATAGAAGATGATGTGACCGTCCAAAAAAATTATTTTGGTGTTTAGTAAAAGTCTGTTCTTAGTTACATCGCACGAAGTTATTAGCCTATTTCCATACTCAAATGCTTTTTCTTCACAGATCCAAATGCGAACGCAATGGGCAGCCCGATGTCGGGCGCGGGGGGCCAGCAGTACGGCGAGGTGAACCAGCTAGGAGGCGTGTTCGTGAACGGCCGCCCGCTGCCCAACGCCGTGCGCCTGCGCATCGTGGAGCTGGCTCAGCTGGGCATCAGGTGAGCTTGTGTATTCATATATCAGGAATTTGTTGTAAGAACTAAGGACACCAGCCTGTAAGTTGTCACACGCTGGCAAAGTACGTCAGTAAATGTCATCAAACTTTTTTATTTGGACATGACTGTTTCTTGCGACTACATTTTATTCCATCAAAATAAACGTAGGATGGCTGGAGTTATGTTGAAAGAAAGTACAATTTATGCAAAAATGTGTTTGTCTGTCTTTCTTTTACGTCGCAACGGTACCTGCATACTTATGATTTTTGTCTCTGGAGATATTAGGAGGCTAAAGAGTGATAAAGGTTACTTATACCGTAATGAAACATTTTATTTCCATAGACATTACCTTTTACCATCCCGGTTTGCCGCGGGTTAGAGCTAGTAGATTATAAATTAAACATAGGCAGACAAAAATAGTTAAGGTATAATAAAGAACCCAAATCATGTTGTTCTTTCTTACAGGCCGTGCGACATCAGCCGACAGCTGCGCGTGTCTCACGGCTGCGTCTCCAAGATTCTGGCGCGCTACCACGAGACGGGCTCCATCCTGCCTGGTGCTATTGGAGGCTCTAAACCCAGAGTCACTACACCTAAGGTATGGTATGGTACATAGTAATCCAATGATAAAACATAACAATTTGTTAATGGATTATATGTATAGCAGAATTAAAAGAATTTCCGAAGTAATATAACAGTTGCAATAAATAAAACAATATCCCCAGGTGGTATCGTACATCAAGCAGCTGAAAGCGAAGGACCCGGGCATCTTCGCGTGGGAGATCCGCGACCGGCTGCTGGCGGACGGCGTGTGCGACAAGTACAACGTGCCGTCCGTGTCGAGCATCAGCCGCATCCTGCGCAACAAGCTGGGCGGCGCGCTGTACCCCGTGCCGCCGCTCTACCCCGTGCCGCCGCAGCGCTGCTGGCCGCTGCACCAGCCCTACGACTACTATGTGTACTTGCAGGTTTGTTTCGTAGGTTTTTTTGTTTGTGTTAAATAGATTTAGATTAATTTGTATCAGACCGGTACATTTCATGTTAGCGGGAAATGGTGAAACTGCAGCCTTAATTTCAAAAAGTTTTTATCTCGTTTGTACTTTAGTTTGAACCTAGTTATTTTAATCAGTTCAAATACAATTTAAATTATTTATCTCTCTCTTTCTCTCTAAGCCTTTCTCCGTTCACTGCAGGACCTTCTCACCTGCAAATCTGCAATGCAATTTTAGACTATCTATATGTATACTTAACATATAACTTAATTTTTCTCCCCCCAGGGCCGTCAGCACGCGAACGCGCCGCACCTGGCGCACCCGCACCAGCCCGCGCCGCACCACGCACACGCACACGCGCTTTGACAAACACCCCGCCCGCCCCACCAACCCCCCACACACCCTACACAAGCAACGCCAACGCTCACACACACATCGTTTCCAACGTCAAACATGACAGCCGTCACGTCAAATCTGACAGTTCCAAAGTCAAATGTGACGGCTCTCACGTCAAGTCTGACAGTTCCAAAGTCAAATGTGACAGCTGTTTCGCCGAATGTGACGTCAAGTTTGACAGCAACGAATGTGACGGCGATCCCGTTGAGTGTGCCTCACGCTTTGTATGGGTTTAATTATAATAGAGAGGCAATGAGCTGACATCAGCTGTTTGTTATCGAACTTTATTTATGTTTTGGTTGTATATGTATCGATGTTAGTTAAAAAGATAAATGTGAGACTCAAAAAATACAGTTTATTTTATTAGAAAAAAAAGTGTTTGTACAAATAGTCTGGTTCGTAGAATCGATATCAGACCAACAACAGTTTTGGATGTCCTTATCTTTGCCGTGTCTGTCCATATAATTCTATTACACTGATTTTATCGTTCCCAAATTAGACTTATCTGATTATACACTTTCGCAAAATCATATTACTTTATCATAGATTATTTTGAAAATAAATAATAATCGAGAAATGAATAGTGAATGTGCGGGCGGGTTATCGTGGGACGGTGATACAATATTAATCGATTGTACATTTTGATAAAAGTATTAAGGGCTTGTACATATCTACTGGTGTGTAAGATTATTGTTATAATGCGTGTATTGCCACGGAAGTGTGAGGTGATAGCTATATATTTTGAGTCATATTGTTAACAGTTCGATCTTACTGGATAATATAGCACGATCGACTGTTTGTCTTAAATTTGTATTATAATATTAATAGCACAGTTTATGGTTTATTTCTGTAAAAAAAATATATTTACCGTGTAGTTTACTTGAAAAAATCCTTAGCTTGAAAAAGGAATGTTATGTTATTTGTGATCAAAACATTTTTGTTACTTTCGCTTTGATTTATAAAATTATTATCATGATAAGTAGATATGTATTGTTAGAATTACAAGAATCTGCTTTTATAATAAATTAGCGATGTTTTGGTTTGGCCATTTTTACATCTGGTAACTATTTTTGGGACCCTATATACTTGCAACATTTTGAGCTATTACCTGTGTCATTTTCGAGACAACCTGGGTGCAATTATGTACATAATAGTTTTAAGTTGTTAATAAAAGCGATTATGGGTACTTAAACTTAGAATCTTGGCATATCTCTTTATTATTTAGGTTAAGATTATTTTATTATAACTTATTTCTTTGATTAAAAGGTTAGTTACGTTAAGAAAAAAGCCTTAAATATTTAGGGACTCGATTATATTGGGATAAAAATTGTCTGATTTGTACTTATTAATGTGAAAGACTTACATCTTGTATATCTTTCATTGTAGGTACTTATAATTTGACCAACGAAATTTAAGATTAAACAAAATAAAATGGCCAAAAATTGTGAAAAGAAGACCAATTTTATTTAAAAATGTGTATAGTTATAGTATTATGTACTTATTAAGTTATTATTAAGAAAATTTAGATTTAAGAATGGTACTTATCTACGAAATAAAACTATCAGTTATTTAATAATTTCTTTTATTTACACCAAAAGTCCTTTCCTTCCATCCAGTTAGTTATTTAGTAAAGCACAATTTTCAAAAATGAACTAAGTAGTAGGTAAGAGTAGGTAGTATAGGTACATTCTACATAGGTAACTACTGACGCTATTTCATTTGTAAATACCTATAAAATAATAGTAGTAGTAAAATAGTAATTAATGTGGGTTATGGCTCAGGATTTATAAATTGAAAGATCTAAGTACTAAACTATATGGTAAGTAGATTATGAAATTAGAGTGAAGGTATGAGTTGACTACAACTACAGCTTGGTAAGAAATAAATGTAACAATTTTTCTCTCATACAAAATGTCATCCATGCCATTCATATTTTCTCATACCTACCTAGGTACATATTTTCTCCGTTTTGTTGCCGTACTCTAGCAACTAGCAAGTACCTAGCTTCGTATAGGTATAGCTACCTAAATAGGTAGGTAACTATATTCAACTCGTGAAAATTCAGTACATATCTATATCTATATATAATTATTAGGGTTGTAACGGAGGCCTACTTAGCGGAGGCGGAGGCGGATGCGGAGGTGCAGAGGTTCGCCTCCGCGGATGCGAAGGTTAACGGAGGCGGAGGCGGAGGTGAAATTTGTTGGGAAAATATAAATAAATTTATGATTAATAGAGTCAGCAACATTTATTTATATTATATATAATATTGTGTACAATTGTACATACATGTTCATGATTCATCTTAGTAATCAAAATTGACAAGAGGCAAACTATATTTTACGAACAAAAGCTTTGCGGCTTTTTCGCCTTCTAAGCGGTTTCTCAAGGGTTCGTAAATTAACCAATAACAATAACTAATAATTACGCACAAAATTACTTAAAACAATCACGGCTCAATTGCAACTACGTGGTACCGAACGCTTTGACAAGTTGATTCCTGTTATTCATTCACTCACACTCCCACCACCCGCTTGGCCGTGTTACTGTTCCCGCGGCTTAAGCAAACTCTCGAGTCTCGACCATTTCACTTGAAAACACGCAGCCGAGCGGCCGCGTCGCCTAGCGTCGCTCCTTGCGCGTTGTTTGTGATCGTAAATGAACTTCCGATATGACTCCGCATAAATTTTGCGGAGGCGGATGCGGAGGCGGAGGTTAAATTCTTTGCGGAAGTTCCGCAGTAACGGAGGCGGAGGCGGAGTTCCGTTACAACCCTAATAATTATATAAAACTCAAAGGTGACTGATATAGTGATCTATCAACGCACAGCCCAAACCACTGGACGTATGGGGCTGAAATTGGGCATGCAGGTAGATGTTAGGACGTAGGCATCCGCTAAGAAAGGATTTCCCGAAATTTTTGCGGGAACGGGGAAAAACGGGGATGCACGTACAAAGTCGTGGGCGGAAGCTAGTTACCTATAAATCTTTCTATCAATATCTAAACATGAATACAGAGACATAGATTGCCTACTTTTCCGCAAACAACATAAAGTAACAACAAAATAGAGTGCAAGGTTGCTTGGTTTATGAAGAATCATGAAGTCCCGGAGCCGGACACATTTGCTTATAAAGTTATCTAAATTACTTAGTATATATGTAATATAGCTACAATTTGTCACGCAGACCGCTGCAGCTGGTAATAAATCTCAGCTCTTAGTAAAAAAATAACAAATTAGCCACTTGTCATAGTCACGCTAGGTTTGACTCGGGATAAAGAAGCCTATGTAACTCAGTAGGAAATTATAAGTAGGTATGTTTAGCGTTGTATTGATAAAATTATTTTCGAAATTTTATTTTAATTAGTTTAGATGATCCAGCGATTACCCCCTACAACCCCAATCACTCATTTCGTGTAAATGTTTAATTTTAATAACTTTTTTAAGTACCTACTTAGGTTCTAAAGCGAAAATATCGACAGATACTGATTTACCACCTGTACAAATAAGTATCTAACAAATAGGCAAAACTTATTTTAATTTTTAAGGCTTCGAAGTTTGGTCGAAAATGATGAATGCTTACATTTGGTCCGACGTAGAGTCGAAAACTTCTCTACATAGAGATATTCTACGTACATACCACAAAACTATAAATTTACAATGTACGTAGTTATATAATTAAATTACAGAAAAAAAATTCTACTTATGTCTTTCTCTTTGGCTCTTCCGAGCTCCATAACTTTTAGGTGAAATATTAGGTAGGTAAGTATATTCAGCCAAAACTAAATTTTACGTTGAATAGTGTTGTAGTCTACGTATAATACCTATTATGTATCTACCTACATGATTGTATTTAGGATAAATTTTCTAGATATTATTGTTAATGAATTTTCTAGATATTATGTTTACAAAAATGATATGTTAAAATTAGCACCCATACCGTTCGCATTTTGCTTTTAAAGATAAGCCGTTTCAGAATCATGCTCCGAAAACAATAAACGGATATTGGTTCGGGAACAAAATATCAACGTTCGGACACGAATTACCAATTAAATCGTTGCTTTGTTTCGAATTTAATACCACCTAATCCGAAATTTTACTGTATTAATAACAAATTTTACGAGCGCGCGCAGAAAAAGCGCGGGAGCAAAAAGTGAAATGGCGGCGAGTTCCTTTTTTTTCTTTTTGATGGCAATGGCAGCAGTTAAAATGACATTTGACGCCGTTCGGTTCCACGCACCGGCAACGTAATTAAAAGTAGGCGCGCGGTGACTTTGAAAATACTAAAATTATTCTTATGCGACGTGTACATTGTAATTTGTACCAGCATAATATGAATGCATGCTCTTGTAACATAAAGGTTAAAACAGTAATTGAATAACCTTTGGAAAGGAATCGATGAAAGCCTGTTTTAGCTCGGTGCTATAGGAAAACATACCGTCCGCGTCGGTCGTCCGTAAAGATATTCGATAGATAGTTAAACTTTTTGGTCTATATTTTATTGGTTTGATTGTATTTACCTGTGCAAAGAGTCGAGACTAGGTATACTATCACAATACTAAGTATCTATAATAAATTCTATAAGTAAAGCACTTTTAAATGGAAAATATGTGTACTCTAAATCTGGTACCTAAGCCTGACGCCTGTCTAAATCCCCATGTCTCATTTATTTGTTTTTATTTTGACCTTACATCTATATGCAAATAAATATTGTACCTACATTTTATTTATTCGATTGGTACAAAAACTCTAGTACCATATCGTTAGGTACTTATTAAGACCAGTCATAATTGTCCATAAATTTATGCAATGATCTTTAGTTGTTAATTAGTTTCTGAATGAAAATTTTATCAATAAAGATTGAAATTGGAGGACGATTGATGTTTACTCTGATTTAGATTATTTAGAAGAATCCATGATGATTAATTATGCCTACAACTACAATATTAAAGGGCAACAAATAGTCAATAATATTACGTACGTATTTCATAGTTCATTTGTAGCTACCTACAGTGTACTTAAAATAAAGATGTACCTAGGACCTAGGTATGATACGATGGTAGAGAGTAGAGATACACAATTTTCCGTGAAACCTATCTAGTTATTAATGCTAAAGTCTGTGAGTCTAGTCTATAGACAATAAATATGTTTAATGTTTTTTGCCCTTCCGCACGACATACAAAAAAACTATTCACTAGATAGGTACCTAATCCAAAACTACACATTAGTGTAGGTACATACACATCATTCCCAACTTCGGACTTCCTTACGTTTCCTACACTTGCAACAAGGTAGCGGCATCATCAATGACACCATAGATCATAACACCGTTGACAGTTGTTCTTGGCGCCGTGTGACCGACCCTGGGGTCCCTGGGCGGGGCGGGTCGCGTTACAAACGCGCCGCCATTGGGACTGAGGTCAAACGCGTTGCAAATTAGCTAGGGTTCAGCGAATGTGGAATGGACGGGATAATGCTTATTGACCTGAACAGTGTTAAATATTTAAATAAGCGATAAGCGAAGATCTCGATAAAATATGCGATTTACACAACTGATATACCTAGGTGTATTCAATTTTATACCTATTTGTTAGTTTAGAATTTAGATAGATACCTAAGTTTTGTGCTTTATGTACCTACCTAATGTGATTAATGTGTTAAACGTAGTTACATAGATTATAGTTGAGGTACTAGCTTATGACTTCAGCTCCACTTTCCTCGTAACTGGTCCCGTACCTACCTAGTAATATTGTGTCTTCACTTACCTACGTGATAATCTGGTAAAAAGTTAAGTAAGTATGTAGGTATGCTTATCCAAATAATAATCTACATTATTATTTACTAAAATTCCACAGTATCAGTTCTTTTGTTTTAAAGAGCCACGGGCTATCTTCACAAACTTTCAAGTTATTAAATTAATTAAAACGATACAGTCAATATCCAGTGGAAATCTATATTCGTTGTTAAATATTGGTTCAATGGTTTATCCTTAGATTAATTTACATTTTATGTTTTAATGTAATAAACAGTATAAATATTGTCCGACTTTAATAATTAAATTTTAATTGAAATCCCAGTAGGTACATAAATGAAATAAGTTTTTGTATAAAGCGGTTTCAACTTTTAAAAACCTCTTATGAAAAATCTGATGTAATTTATTTTTGACTTCAAATTCAAATTCTTATAGACTATATATATATTTTTAATAGAGTATTTTAAACTTATTTTAAATTATTGTTTTCAAATGGTTTAGTTGACAACAGATTATTGTGATCATTTTGAATGAGCTGCCATCTAGCGGACACTAACAATAATGCAGTAAGCAGTTAAACCATTCACTTTAAATTAAATCTCCTATTAGACGTTAGATGTCGCTGCCTGTTTAAAGTTCGCTTATTTTATACAACTATTTTTCTGTGCTATTCTATTGAATATTAGAATTAAATATCAACTATTTAAGATTTTACGTTCTTATCGATGTAAAATTAATATCATCGTAAATATTTATCAGCGATAAATGTATGAATAGCGAATGTTGTGCGTTGACAGTTGGAATCGTTGATGAGTGATCGAGTTTTAAGCATTGTATAATATTATTTAATCTATAATGATTTTCGTAAAAGCCTCCTTGCACACGGCACGCGAGTGTCGTGTGAATCTCACTTAAGGGGTAGTCCTAATTTCAATGTAATGAAAAAATGTATTTTAATCAGCTACTGATAAGTTTTGCTAACCTACTGCGGAGCTGTAGAACGTAAAAACGTTCTAAAGATTTTTTAATATTTGAAAAAAGTGTACACATAATAAGTAATTATATAGAATATAGATAATTAAAATTATAGGTATATAATATGATAGTTTTACTCACGATGAGTGTTGGGAGATCAGATCCACATTCTTTATCCTTGCATGTGATTTAGTTTTGTCTTATTATTCAAAAATGTTATTATGATTTTCGTGAGAAAGTCTGAGAAAGTCTCTTTCCTTTTGATTTCCTATTTGGTTAAATATTTTTATTTTTAGTACACTTATTAAATACAAATTTATGGAATCCAAACTTTCCTTCATTCCTTCTACTCTTAGATATAAGCGCTAAAAGTTTTGACTATCAAAGGTTTCAGAGTGAAATTATAGATAGTAATTATTTTACTGAAAGTGGACACTTCGCCTTAACACTCTTGCGCACGGCACCATGATATCTTTATTATCAATAATTATATCAGATAGCTCTTGTTACCAAGTTCACGACGAATGACTTCCAATCAACAATTATTTACCTAAAAGCTTCGGATGAAATGTATTAAAATGTAATTGACCGGGTCTTTGATAAATTCCTTAAAAACGCGATTATGACATAATATGCTCATATTTCTGGGAACCTGGAAAATTGGGGATAATTTAAGTTATTCAAAATACAAAATAACGTGTGTTTTTGATTGCGCTGGAAAAATGAAGAAAACTATATTTTACAATATTTGTATCCATTTACTTATTATTGATTTTGAAAATTCGATTGTGGCAAATCATATATGCCTCATTTGGTTCACTGATCGATTTAATGAATGCATATATCTAGTTGCTTATTAGAAATGGGAACGCTCTAGTTTTGTATATTCCTGCTCTGTTCGACTGGACTTCTGAATTCTGATGATAATAATTTCTTCTCAATTACATTACTGCTACCCTAACTATAATTGTTTTTAGTTAATTTGTAATAATCCTTGAAATATGCGTAGGAAGACCTATAGATTACGCTACATATTTATAAACAGTACAGTACAGTATAAACAGTAGCCTTAAAAAAGAGTTAAAAATTGGCATCTCAAGCCACAGGGAATACGCAATCTGTATATAGCATTATACGTATGGTATATATTATGTATGGTACCTATCTATAAAAGTTGCACTTAATTTATTTACATATTTTCACGATTTTGCTCTATGTGGAGTACGCACATAAACCAGTTTTAGTATAAGAAAATTTTGTATTTCTCATTCTATTTTAGATAAACATTAAAATTGCGCTATTTCTTCAAACTAAGTACTTTCGTGAAACCGGAGCTTGGATATTATGATTGAGAGTTATTGATAATCCACTCTTCATTTACATTGGCCAAATATAAGAGCATTTGTAGATCGCATGCCCCACACAGTTTGAGCGGTTTGTAAATAATAATAAAAAAAAGCAAATGCATGTGTTTTACCAACCATTATTTACTTATACGTTACTATACTAATCGTTATAGTATGTAGGTACTTCAAGTATCCTTTACGTAGCGAGTTCTAGGTAGCTCTATCTAGATTGCTCTCGTGTCGTCGGGCTCTTTTTCGCAATCAGTTAACTTATTTTGGTAAAAGTCGTCCTACTACTAAAACTCGTGAGAAAATTGAAAATATTTTTTTAAGAATATCATTATAATTTATAATATTCATGATTCATCCTCTTTATCAGCGAGTTTGCTTGCACTACGGATACACATGTCTTCTACGAGGTTTTAGGGAAGCAATCTTAAATGAATTGCATCATGACCATTGGAGTTAAGAAGGGATAGGAGGTAGGGTTAAATAAAACAAGTGATGTTGTCATCATTAAAGTATAATTTTTATAACAACAGAGGTCACAGTGAACGACCCACACAATAGGACATAATGCTTTAATATTAGGTAATTGGTTAATTATCGATAATCCACTGATAAACAGTTTATTGACTAGTAATGATAAGAATGCATAAACGTGAATTGGTAATACCTATAATAAGTATATTGAAGTCCGAAGTTCTGAAGTGCAGTCGAAAATAGTCCTTATTGTAAATGTACCAAAAGAATTAAAACTATAAAGTGTTATGTAGAGATATGAACAGTTCTTTGATTTATTAAGGAATACTACAAATATTTTAAACTAGCTATAAGTCCCATGGCTTAGATCGCTTTTCGCGCGCTCTGGAAGATATTCTGAGAAGTAGTTTTCCATACGGCATAAAAGCCCTTTTCATGATAATTCATGAAAAAGCTGGCTTAATAGGTTAAAAAAATTAAACCCATAATATTGTCTTCTTTAAATTACGAGAAACATTTTATATTCTGACCTTAAATAAACGATTTTGATATTTAAACTTTCTGTTAATTTATTTTAGGAAGTACCTAACCTTGTCATGGTAATCAGCTTTTCTTGAGCAGGAATACAGAGCCTCAGGGTTTACGCAATTGTAACCTTTGGCTTTTGTACATGTTGTTTTCCAGAAGTTAGAGCAGTACGAGTAGAGCCGACATGTGAATTATGAGGATCTTATAGGTAAGAAACGTAGTACATACATCTCAATGGTAAGAAATAAATAAGGTAAGGTAATATTATCTCTGAATACAATTTTAAAAAGAATTTTACTTCTACTTATCATAGATACCATGATTACCATGCATTATAAACTCTATGCATACCTACTACTAATAGTTAAAATCACATATTATACTTAGATAAAACAAATAAAAATTAAAACAGTGACGTAAGTATATTTACCTATTCTTTGTCTCAAAATAAACTTGTAAATACCCAATTTTGCTATGAATATAAAAAAAATTGCATCAGATATGGACTACCTACGCATTTTTTTCGGTTGACTATTGGGAATTTTGATCTTATTAATATTCATAGAACGTTGTTATATGGTTGTTACGGTCTGCGAATATAGTTGTTTTTTTTAAATACTTAGGTCTTAGATGAATTAAATTTTGTGTTTTTTTCACTAACCAATGCATAACATCGATAAATTTCAAGTGATTTTATTATTCAAGGTCTCGAATTGGAACACGGAAAACTCGAAACGAAAATGCAGTAGATACATAATTATAATAACCTTTACTCCGAATTTGAAATATAAAATAAAATAAAGATATTTCATCTCTCTAGATAGTTTAATTTGCTATACATTTTCTAGCGGTAAGTACTACTACTATAACGAAATTAATTATTCTCACATTTCATAACTGATCCGAACATTAAATTCATATAGGTAGGTACACGAAAACACTATACGAAATTTTCAAAACAAAATTCTCGATCTTATACTTTCTGATATTGCTGAAATACGCGTTACTCATAGTTCTAACCCTGTTCGTGAAGTAGATAGGTTTCATCCGCCGTTGGATATAATACCAATTATGAGGCCAAAAATTAATAAGACCATGCCGAGGAAAAAGTTCCAATTCCATAAGGCAAATTACGACGAAATTAATGAGATGCTTAAGTTGAATATAAACTGGAATATAGAGCTTTGTCCTACGGAAGACGTAGATGTCATGGTGGATAAATTTTATGGTATAATTCATAGTATAATTAAAAAATGTTTCCCTGAAGTTAAGAGTTGTGGAAGTAAATATCCCCCTTGGTATTCATTTAGACTTATAAAATTACTGAATAAAAAGCATAACTTACATAAAAGAATAAAAAAATACAATAACCCTTTAGATATAATTGAATTTAAATATTTGCGAAAAGAATCAATGTTATTAACAAAAGAATGCTACACTAATTACTTAAAAAATATTGAAAACTCTATAAAGATCCATCCCAAATATTTCTGGACACATGTCAAAAACTTGAGGAAGGGAAGTCTTTCTTATCCTTCCACCATGTCACTTGGTAATGAGTCTAGTAATAACCCAAAAGATATATGTGATCTATTTGCCAAGTATTTCACCTCTGTCTTCAATCCTACACAACACATGGACTACAAATCTATGTCTTCACCTAATGCATCCATCGTAGCTTCTGTGCTCAGTACATTTTCAATACCAGGTCATACAATTAAAAAAGCACTACTGGCCCTGGACCCGAGCAAAGGACCAGGTCCAGACAATATCCCGCCCATATTTCTTTCGCGTTGTGCAGACGGGCTGTCCGTTCCCCTGTCACTGATTTTTAATACTTCGCTAAATAATGGTTTGTTTCCATCAGTTTGGAAACAAGCTCGAATTGTTCCCATTTTTAAGAGTGGCAATCGTGACCTCATTTCAAATTATCGCCCAATCTCCATTCTTTCTACCTTGTCAAAGGTTTTTGAGTCAATGGTTTATGATGTACTCTACAAGCATCTTCATAGTCTTCTCTCTGATTCCCAACATGGTTTCATGGCTAAAAAGTCCACAAATACAAATCTTGTCTCATATGTAAGTTACCTTATTGAGGCAGTTAATCAGGGTTACCAAGTCGACGCAATTTATACCGATTTCTCAAAGGCTTTTGACAAGGTAAACCATTCAATTTTAGCACAGAAATTGGAACTGCTTGGAGTGTCTTCCACCGTCTTGAATTGGTGCAAATCATACTTAGATACCAGGCCATCATCTGTTGTTCCCAATGGTTGTCAATCAGAAAGTTATATTGCAACTCCAGGTATTCCTCAGGGCTCAAATTTAGGGCCCTTATTTTTCAATGTTTTCATTAATGATATGCCAGATGTGTTCAAACACTCTATTCCATACCTTTTTGCAGATGATCTCAAATTAATTCGCGTAATTCATTCAGAAACAGATCCAAATTTACTTCAATTAGATCTGGAAAAATTAAATGAGTGGTGTGTTTGTAATATGATGCTCCTTAATTGTGAAAAATGCTACCACATAAAATTCACGCGCAACCGCAAGATCATATTAGAGTCTTCATACAATATTCACGGTTCATTGTTGCAAGAGGTTAAGGTAGTCCGCGATCTTGGAGTTTACCTTGATGCACAATTACGTTTTACCTACATCTCACTACGACAACATATTGGCTGCATCATATCGATCGCTTGGCTTCATCCTACGGTGCTCCAAAGAATTCAAGGATCCTAAAACAGCGCTTGTACTTTACAACAGCTTCGTTCGTAGTCGTCTGGAGTATTGTTGTACAGTCTGGAACCCAACTTATCAAACGCATATAAATCGGATCGAGCGTTTACAAAAATTACTGGTCCGTTGTCTAGCATTCAGAACTGGAATTGGTAAAACCTGCACAAGTTATCTGGACAGACTCAATAACTTCAAGATGTTGAGCTTAAAAACTCGACGTACAATGTTAGATATAGTTTTATTATATAAAATAATTAATAACAGTATTGATTCTCCTGAATTATTGGGCAGAATATGTATTAACTAGATGCGCTCCGTGGTTTCACCCGCTGCTCCTGTTAGTCTTAGCGTGATGATATATATAACCTATAGCCTTCCTCGATAAATGGGCTATCAAACACCGAAAGAAATTTTCAAATCGGACCAGTAGTTTTTGAGATTAGCGCGTTCAAACAAACAAACAAACTATTCAGCTTTATAATATTAGTATAGATGTCCCCGCCAGGATCCCTCGATATCCCTGCGCTATACTCAGAACTCCTCCATTTCGAACAAACTTAGGGAAGCATTCCCCAATAGTTAGACTTACCCATGAGTACAACGTTGTTGCAGCAAAGTCGCGTGAAATTGATATATTTCACAATTCACTTGCGGTATTCAAGCGTATTCTTAATAATCATTTCAATGAAACATGTCGATAAGCACCATACTATTAACAATAAATAAAGTGTAAATATGTATGTAATAATAATAATAGTAGTCAGCATTAGTTTTTTAATTAGTAATATTAGTAAAAACGATATTATTGCAAATTTGTTTTGGATCTACTTTGGTAAATTATTATTTGTTTTTTTTTGTATAATTGCAAACATTCCTGCATCAGAAATTGTAATTCATTTTTTCATTAAACTAACATGATATTGTTATCCGTTTAAATATACGATTTTTGTAATTTCCTATAAGTAAAGAAACATATATTGTTATTATACGATAAGCAATTTTAGTATTAAGAGTTTTTAAATTATGTTTTCTTTGTTGGAAATTCTTAATAAAAATAAAATAAAATAAAATATACAACAGAAAGACAGAAAGCTACACTATTCAAAAGTTAAATTGACATTTTATACCGGATCAAATCAAGCGAAGTCGGGGTAAGCGGCTAGTAAAAATGTAGAGCTTGTTGAGCGAAATATAAGCTCTCCTCGATCTCACATTGTGGACTAAATTACACACAGCATGCGTTTTATAAATAAAGATATATAATAAATATTGTATAGGCAGGAATTGTTATATGGTTAAAATTGGTTTTAAAGAAAGTATTCTGGAATGCGAAGACTTTAAAATATATGTAAATGTGAACCTTTTACATCTTTACTAAGTACGCCTTCTCTGGAAATTTTAATTTGGTAGGAATGAGGTTCCGTGTGCGCTGTTTCTAAAAAGTTGGGTTGTAGGAAACTTCAAGAAAATAGCAAATACATTTCTTACTAAAATTTTAAATAAAATGTTCGAAATGGTAATTTTTTTTCGGTAATAGCTAATTTTAAATTATAAATTTAAACTTTAAACTTTCCACTCGTAAGTCGAGCGTGCAAACGGATATCACAGAGCATTCGAGTCCAGTACAAAGCCTCCAATTCAAGATCTGAATTAAACGAGTTAATAGTACTGCACTACTATTAATATATTTATCCATATCTATAATATTATCTGGATAATTTTCACGGGCAATTAATAAGAGATATAATATAAATGTTGGTTTTTCGAAATTTCTGACATTCGTGAAGCCAACGCTGAAGGCAATCGGTAAGTTGTATATATTTATTATCTGATTAGTTCTATCAGTTAATCAGTAAACAAAATTGAATTTGAATATGAAATAATTATTATTAGAGCTTAATACTTAGTTTTTTTCAGTAATGGATACAATGGTTAAAATTAAAGAATGAATTTTATTTAGTAGAACCTAGAATCTGGATAATATTTTCTAATAAATAAATGAGCAAACTTTACTCTTTACTCTGAATATTTTTTGTTGTACCTATAATTTATATTATCTGTGAAATTTAAAATGTTAATAAAATGCTGCATTTTAAAGAATAGTTAACGTATAAGTTAACTAGTTAATGTATAAGTTTTGGTCAATGTGGTTTCAGATAAAAATATTCAATGTCGTAGGTTATAACGAAACGAGCCACATATCAAGGAAAATTAAATATTACTACGTCGTAAACTCTAGGTACCTGATTATAGTCAGTAAATATACAGTAAACATCAATTATTATTGATACCTATCTAACAAAGAAAAACACAAACGTACTTAATACCTACGAGTCTGAAAAATCTTAACGGTGGTCCCTGCCCGTATCAAAATTTTCACTTAGGTATAATTTATAGAGAAAATATTTGATTTTATTTTTATGTTTGGTACATAAACAAAATCTTTGGCGACATCTATACTATTTTTACGTCTCGAAGATATTTTGCTTTTCTTTATAATTGAGTATCTTTCCGCCCGTGGCTTCGTCCGCGTAACATAAAAGTCTACAGACTATATAGTTAAACTTTACTCGAGATCCATATACATCGGTGAAAACTGAATAAACATCGGGGCAGCTGTTTTTGAGTTTATCGCAGACAGACAAACAGACGCCGCGAAGAATTTTTTAGTAATATGTAGTGATAATCAATTGAGATAACAATAGTTTTATTTTAACACTAGTATAATAACACTTAATTCAATAGTTACATAAATAATACAGTTCCAAGGCATTACATCATAAATATAAAATAACACCGCACACACTTGCTATGCGCTGCGTGTTTCGTCAAATGTTGAGTTGGATTTGGCTCCAAAATAGGCAATGCTATTGTTATCTATTATGTAATTATTCGTAATCTATAGTCTATACTAATATTATAAAGCTGAAGAGTTTGTTTGTTTGTTTGAACGCGCTAATCTCAGGAACTACTGGTCTGATTTGAAAAATTGTTTCGGTGTTAGATAGCCCATTTATCGAGAAAGGCTATAGGCTATGTATCACGCTAAAACCAACAGGAGCTGAGCAATGCGGGTGAAACCGCGCGGAACAGCTAGTCTAATAATAATTTTATTTGTGCCCTGGCCTTGTATAATTAACTGTACTAGATGTAAGCCATAATATATTTTGTAGGTATATTTTTTTAAATGGTATGAACACAAGAAATATTAATTTTTCTTACTATCGAATGAGATCTTAAAAGGTGATTACGATGATTATTTTTTTTTCCCCATTAATAAATTGCTTATATACATTGTTTACGTTATTTATCATCCAGCTAGACAAACAAAACAACACATTAATTTTGTTTAAGCTTTGTAAAGACACATTGTTTATTTATACAAATGAATTTATTGTCTTTTATAATTTTTAATTATATGCATGCAAGTTTAAGTCAAATCATAAATTACCTATGTTAGGTATTTTTAAATGACTAGATGAATCAGTCAGTTTACGTACCTACTTATTCCATTTTTCAAAATATATTTTTTAATCAATTAAGAATCTATTGAATCCTTAAGTTATTATCACATCGACTAGTTACACAAAAAAGGCAGGCATTTTTAATCAAAACAATGACTCTACTTAAAATGAATCGTGACGTGAAAACTCTACAGAAAATTTCAAACGGCTAATAGGCAATAGGTGCTTAATTAAAACAATATTTCCTTTGTTATGGTGCGTGAAATTAACTTGCAATAATGAACTTCTTGAATCCCTGTAATGCATTGCTTTAAAGGTGTAAACAAACCAGCCAAATTAGATAAGACCCACTCTATCGTGTGTGACGTAACCCTTTAACCAGTTGTGTAAAGGTACATGTTCACTGTAAGATATACTATTTAATAACGGTTAGATGTGTGATTTATTAAAGTGAAACTTTTATTACATCGTCTCAAACTTTTTGGTCTGTGTAGCGCATGTCGCGTGACGGTCGGCTGCCGAGTAGGTATAAAGCAGTGTTCGGAACCGTACGATAATTATCGTACAAATACGATAAGTTTGTGCCTAAGTTTCACTTTTACCGCTGTTTCATGAAACCACACAACATTTTTTTTTATGAGCGTAATTTATTTAGTGACTTTGATTTGTGTTTTTGTAGAGAAAATTCTGCCAACTAACTCTACATAATATGTGACGTAGTTCGTCATAGTGATATTACCTTTAATTAATTGAGAAAGACAAATCTAAAGACTTTTCAAATTATGTATGTAGGTACCTAGTAGATTAAATTAAGCGTAAAGATAATAAAAAATAGGAAATTAATGATAGTTACACTAAGTTTATTAATATCGTTAAAACTTATTTAGCTGTCAGGCATTAGACAATGGACGTTGAATAATGTCGATCTGAATACCTACAAGATTCAATCAATGAAGAGTAACTAATTAAAGTATTGAATATAACAAAAAATGCATGTAAGAGATGCATTTTAAAACAATCTAAAGCTACTCAGTGGGCGATGGCCTTAATTATTATAGTCTGTACTAGTGCGCTGTCACTGTCGTTTGGCATTCCCGCGCACGTTACTGCCGAATGAGAACGTTTCGCGCCATTTCTTGAAAATCGAATCCGTCGCGAGTGTTGACATTTGACAAAAAGTTTTTTTTTTATTTGTTAAACCAAAATAGCCATGGAACACCACCAACATGACCATGGTAAGTGTTTATGGATAGAGTCGACATGATTATCAATAATTATTAATAATTGTATAATATTTAGTAGCTATCAAAGTAATTGCATCGACCTTGTCAAAAATATTCATATTGTATTGTGTTGTAATGTGCTGTTATTTCAAAGTTATGTGCTTATGTTATGTGTTATATTTTTATGGTTTTATTATACATTGTTTTATAACAAGGCGAAATGGAAATTGTACCAATATGCGCTCTTTTGATCCAAGTAGGTACAGGAAAAACAATTGTGATCGAAGGAGTTTATTATCTTTACCTTAACTTTAATTAGTATTATTGTTTGTAGCGTTAAAATAGCATTTTATTGTCTCTGCTGATTGTTTAATATCTGCGCAGGTATGTTTTCTGCTATCGTTGGAAAAATACAAGAGATCATAGATAACATAAAAGTTGTAAAAATAAATAAGAAGAATTTAAATACTTTATCGCTATCATGTTTCGCTGTCAACTTACATTGGTTTATGGTTAGTTTATATTTGTAATGATAACGATGTTTTTATATAAATCAAAATAAATAAATATTAATCTAAATCTGTATCTATATATAGAGACACACAATCCCACTATATTTGGCAACACAGTTAATATGAAAAAAATGTGTGCGTGTACTAGTGTACAGTGTACATACGTAAGAAGTGAAACTTCTTTGTGACCTTATTTTTCAAAAAATAATTTACTATATGCAACTTTACAGAAATAGGTACGTCGAATCACGCGTGGTAGGGATAAGAAAAAGATGGCGCGTAACGGAAAAATGTCACGCGTAACGAAAAAAATGTTACACTAAATTTTTTTCCAACCCCGAAAAAGAAGTTTCACTTCAAAAAAAGTTCTCCAATTTTGTGAAAATTAAATAGTTAAATTTTCTTGCCATAATACAAAAAAAAAGTATACAAAACACAAATACTATATTTTCTTGTTATGTTAATGTTTCTATGCACGTCCGGTTTTGTATGCACTTTTCTGTAAGTAGGAATTGCATTAACAGGAAAATAAGTTAATAACAAAAAAATAATTTTTATCATGCTATGTGTCTATAAGTACAATATTTTTAGCTTATTTCATATTAGATTTAAAATACTATTTATCTTAAGCTAAAGTATCCATCCATCCAATTAAATTTAGGTCAGCTGCAGCCTGCAGCGGTCATCTTCAGGTCGTTGCATGGTTGTTAATTGGAATTTTAAATTATATCTAAACATCTAGCTCTCTATACTCTATTTATAAGCCTCAGTTCTCAGTTATGACCTAGATGGTTTTTTAGTTTAGATGTCCTAGTGTAGACGAACGGATGTTGTTAAATAAAGATTGCAAATAATAGGGGGAGGCCGATGTCCAATAGTGAAACTACAGAGACAGGAGCCTTTTCCTTAAAATGATGATTCAATCTAACACGCTGACTTTAAGTTATATACGAAATCAATATAAGAAATTTATAATATTAAATTTCTTATATCGATTTCACCTTTCACCATATATTCTTAGAAGATTAATAAAAAAAAAAAACTGGACTGAAATTAAAAACAATACCTAGTTATATAACTAGGTATTGTTTTTAATTTCAGTGTTTTTAAGAAAAATAAATTATGTTTCTAATAAACAAAACATCGTGTCCAAATCGGCATGCGTCATTTAAAATAAGGTTGAAATACGAGACCCACTTTTGATGACATCGTTAAGTGGCGGTTTTTTGTGACGATATTAAGATCGTGTGTTGTGTAAAAAATTTGTATGGTGGCACTTGAATTTTGTGTTTTATTTTAAACCTAATGTGATAAGTTGTAAATAAAATGTCTTAATTACTTCCAAATGTTGTTTTAATTCAAATTATAACCGAAACTTATCTAAATATCACAGTACCCTATGTTGAAAGTTCTATGTTAGCTTTGATTGAGTATTTATATAGAAATGGTTGAAAGTGAATAAAGATTATTCAATATACAATAAGATTTATAACTTGAATTAACTTAATTCGTACTAGATACGGAGAAAATCGAGTTACAGTAAAAGTCTATCTCAAAATTTCGCTGTCTGTTGACCAACCGGCTCCCGGTTGCACAGATTGGGAAAATCGGGAAAATGTCATTCAACATACGAAAGGTTATGACAAAATTTATTCTGATGTTGTACTTAATACTAACACTGTCCCATGTTTATCCCCGATTTCTTGGAATCTACGAATGCTACCTGAGGTTATCATACCTTTTTACATAGCTAAGAACATGCACATGTTTTTAAAAACATCTGCAGACACATTTTCATAGAGATTTTTTTCAATATCTTTCTTTAAAACGAGTTAACTTAATTACTTTAATGTTATTATTTTTAGTTTAAAAGCCATTTCTTTGAATTGTTTGCAGCAATATGGATTTTTATTGCTGAGAATTATTGTTTAACTCAATCTTTACATAAAAACTAAAAAAAACCCGGACCAAATAAAGTAAAATAAAAAATTAAACGCTAAATGCGAAGATAAAGTGGCATTTTCAAAAAAAAATTAAAATTGCAATAACTCTTCAACGGCTAACTTTTGGATATGGTATTATAAGATCAAATCAGTTTGTTTTGACCCCTACTACACGCTCTTAACAGGAATAGGTCGACTTAACCTGTAACCCTGTATATTTTAAAAAAATGTTGTAATTCGGCGCGAAAAAGTCCGCCGCTGTATCGCTTTGAAAACTGAAACTACCAGTGTTACAATCAATAAAAAAACAGGATTAAATCTAATAAAGAAATATTAAAAACGAGACAAACGCAGTCGCAGACAACTTAGATTAAATAAAGAAAGGTTTAGAAATTAAATCAAGTAATTATAGGACCAGTGCCATAAATAATTTGTGTTGTCTGTGGTTATGTTTTACCTCTAAGTACTTAGTCTAAGTATGTTACATAAATATTGCCGTAACAATGTCGACCTTACACCAACGTAATTAGGCCGTGAATGCTCGCGTGTTCGATTAAATAATACTTTGATCTTAGAATAACTGTGTAATTATTCTAAGACTTTGATGTTTATTGACGTCACAACTCATAGTTCATGAAGAAGTGATTTTTACATGTAATAAAAATAGGTAAACAATACCTTAAAATGTTTACAATTATTATCACTCATTGTAAACATTTATTTGGGGGCAATAATTACTTTATTAAATTTTTTTATTAATTCATTTTTTGAATTATGACACGACAGAAATACGAAAATACGAAAAAATACGAAAAACGACACAGTACAAGATTCCTTTAAAAACTACCAAATCATTTTTTTCTACACATGTAGGTAGGTATTCGTAATAACGTTGGACAAGCGTATTTTTTCTGCGTATGCATAATAATGTGACCTTTTTATTTACTGACCATCAGCGTGTTTTAAAAATGGAATTCTTTATTTATTGTAAGGTTTATTGGTGCCTATAAATGTGATTTGTTATCTACAATTATTTTTCTGTTAATACAAATTGTGCAGCGCAATCTGAAATTAATTTATCACGAAATATTTTTGTATATTCTGTTATCCTGACTTAAATTGCGTTTTGATTCTTCGCTGAAAACGGGCGGTGTGGGCTGATCTGTGATCATCATTCTATAATGTACCATGGACCAATAGAATGTACCTATACATGAAATACCATCAAATATTTTTTGACATACCAAATTATTATGCAATACTGTCATAACAATGTTTTACGGAAGCTTATTGCACAACCTTTGGAGAAAATAAGTAGGCTCTATGCAATGGCTCTATGTTGAATTAAATTTCATACGTTTAGACTAATGGCCGGTTTTAAAACTTCGTGTTTTGTTTAGTTTATCTTGTCATTTAGTACGAAATATTCTATCAGGAACATTATCAGGAAGTGTTGAATTCTTCTTTTTAAAACGTATTGCATTTGTTTTAATCAATTCCAAAAAATCTCGTATTTTTAAAGTATTTTTATTAATATAAGTAAGTTAAACTCGTAATCCTCTTTCACTCAGTCAGACAAAAACTTAAAATATTTTTCTTCGATAAATATTAGGAGATAAAACAGTTTATCATTGATATCAGGTAATCACTGGAGGTCAGACATATCATTTTCACCTCAATATTTATTTGGTAAATGCTCATGCCTCATAAAATTATCTACATATTATAACGAGGAAAAATTTCTAAATAAGTATAATCATTTAGGTTTAGGTAAGTGTGAGAAATTATGAGGCATTGGGCGAGGTAGGATAAACCCAGTAGAAGTACCTACCTAATGGGAAAAATACGATGTTAGATATAATATACCTATTTTGTTGGTATCTTAGAGCGGTAAACGATTCTTTACGATTTTTTTCTTAACACATACCTAGCATTTTGTTGTTTAAAAAGATGATAGAGCGCTTATTGAAAAAGTCTAGTCGTACAGATACGGTCTAAAGTTAGATACTAGGTTCAAAAACTGCATTATAACCAATTTTCCAAACCATCTATAGGTACTATTTCTACACTATTTAACTATTTCTGACTTCTGAATTATCCACAGTCGTTTTGTGATATTTGTAGATGGATGTTGTAAATTGAACGAGTAATATTATGTTGTAATTTGGCCTTCAGAAGTTGCGTAGTGTACTCTAGGCCAACTGCTTTCCATTGATAAAAAGTCGAAAAGTGTCGGAAGTTGTATTTATTAAAACGATTTGAAATCTGTTATAAAAGTAAAAAAAATGGGGAAAACAAAAGAATTTCTATAACTGTTTATCTATATCTATATACAGGGTGTAATCGTTAAGTGTGCACAGGCGATTATTCCGTAACTATTACAGATATCAAAAAACTTTAAACTGATATCGAAAGCCCTTTTACCTAATGAGTAAAATGACAGTAATAACTTTTTAAGAATAAAACGGGAAATATCTAAAAATTTTACATCAAACACTCCCATACATTTAGTATGGACGTATTTATGCAAAAAGGGACCAACCCACACCGAATCAATTTCGAGAAAATGAGGTTTTTGTGAAAATCGTTTGCAAAAACTATATGTTGTAAAATTTGGGGAAAAAAAGTTGTTAGGCGTGTGTATCATATCGAATCCTTTCTAGGGATACCAGTTGCATGGATTTTTATTAAATTGTTACAAAATAATCGTTAAAAAACCTCTCGGTTCCATCTTGCAAAAATACATATTTGTGGGTTGGTTCTATAATGCATAATTAATTTTGGTTTTTATTGTTGCCATAATTAAAGAAAAACGTTAAGCATCCGATCAAAACAGGCTAAATAAAGCAGCGATAGCTCGCTGGAACTAATTGCAACTTACGTATGCCCTTAAAGTAAACAGGGAATATATAAAAATCCTTGATTAGACTTGTCGTACTCTATGGATTGGAAAGCTGGGCAGTGAAGAAGATGGAAGAAAAACAATTGCATTTAGCGAAGATGAGAATGTTGATATGGATGTGTGGGGTGACTAGAATGGATGAAGTAAGGAATTAATATATAAAAAGAAGATTTAAACTGGTTTTATTACAGAAAGATTGTAAGGGAATTGTCTGTCTTGGTATGGACATGTGGTGAGGATAGATGACACGCATATGACTAAGAAAGTGATGGATATGAATGTTGATGGATGCAGAACAAGAGGAAGGCCAAAGGAAAGAGGTGTTAGTGGGCAAAGTTATATTAAGAAAGAAAAAAGAGTAAAATATGCCCTGATATTTGTCAGGAGAATAGAAAAATAAACCGTGTTATACCGACTCTAAATAACATGGATTAAGGACAAGAAGGTCATGACAATATTGTAATAATATCAAAATAGATATATTTGTTTCACTTTAATGACACTACTTTTGTATATAACTAAGATACAGTAGACCCATCTTCTGCTTTCATCTGTCTTCATGATAGTGATGATTCATTATGTTTTTATTTTTTTATTTTGAAGAGATTTGTGAAGACAGAGTCTTTTGTTTAAGTCTTTTTACATATTTAATGATTTATATGTAGTTTTCCAGGATATAAACAGCCTTTGTTTTATTGAGCTCAGTACTCAGTACTCAATCGGCCAAAATCGGTAGCTTTGGATAAAAAACTGTGACCAGACACAAAAAAAAAAATGACTGATTTGTTTTACTGTTGGATGGTCAATCATGAATGCTTTAAGCATCCTCGTTAGTTTGAATTGGATCACGGAAAGATTAAAAAATGGTGTTGAGCGTTTAATACTCTGAAATAACTCCTGCTGGGCTCTGCTTGCTCTGGCCCACAACCATACGTACTCCCGAGGAGAAATTACCGGATTTAATAAGTATTATGCATCTCATTCCGAGCAAAGCTCAAATTTTTTACAAAAAAATTAAATAAAAATAAAGACCAAAGATATTGTAGAAGATGATATCAATGGCTTTTCCGGGACTCCCGATTTTGAAGTAATAGATGTTTACTTTTAAGTAGCTACATTTTTTTTTTGTAAAATTGTAGTATATCAATTTGAGAATTCTTATTTAGTGCTTTTTATAATAAAAACATGATTAAAGTTAAAAAAATAGAACATATAAATCAAATTCAACATAGAACCAAGCCATTTGCTAACTTAAAGGCCGAGAAATTTCATTATGCAAACAAGAACCAAAGTCAGTTGGTTCTGGTTACCTTGAAAACTAATGAAGCTTTTTGTGATAAAATAGAACCAACCAATTTTGGTTCCATCTTGCATAATGAAAGTTGGCGAAATTGGGTTGGTTCCGCAACTGACATGTAAAAAACTGTACTTACAGTTATCAAAGCTCTACCAAATTTTTTGAGAAGGTAGAAAACGTTTTTTTAACACTATCTGTGTACTTAACTCAATTTCACAAAAGATGTGGGTTGGTCCCTTTTTGCATAAATAGGTCCGTATGAGATATGACTATCCCAAACATGTAATATGGAAAATTTTGGTTTTTTTATGGTTTTGTGCTTAATTAAATTACTTCGCACATATTAATGAAAATTCATTTAGAAACTGTAAATAGAGCTCGATGTAGAATAGAATGGTATTCTAAAACGAGGATGTCACTTCGAACACTTGCTTTGAAAACAAATTGTATGGGAAAATAAATGTATGGGCGTGTTTGATGTAAAATTTTTAGATATTTCCCGTTTTATTCTTAAAAATATATTATTGTCATTTTACTCATTAGGTAAAGGGCTTTCGATATCAGTTTAAAGTTTTTTATGTCTGTAATAGTTACCTGTGCACACTTAACGATTACACCCTGTATATGTATATAAAAATGAAACCCGTTTTCCTTGGTCACGGCATCACGTGTGAACGGGTGGACCGATTTCGATAATTCTTTTTTTATTATATTCCTTGAAGTACGA